>CAUYQU010085070.1:0-16413 GCA_963574635.1 Cheracebus regulus
CAGCAATTGCATAGCATTTCACAGGTTTAAATAAAAGATTGGTTGGCTGCTTGTTTGTTATTTTCATCCCCTATTCCTTCCTGTCTCCATTGTTAAGCACAATTATTGGCATAAAAGAGGTTTTTAATATCCATTTTAGACTGCATTCTAGCCTTGGCAATGGAGCAAGAATCCCGTTCTCTCTCCCTCTTTCTCTTCCTCTTTCTTTCTCTCTCATTCTTTTTTCTTTCTTTTGCTCTTTCTTTCTTTTCTCTCTTTTTCTTTCTTTCAAAAAAAAAAAAGAAAAGAAATACCCAACCAAGGCTAGGCACAGGGTATGCCTATAACCCGATCACTTTGGGAGCCCAATGCAGGAGGATCTCTTGAGCCCAGGAGTACAAGACCAGCCTGGGCAACACAGCAAGACACTCTCTCTGCAAAAAACATAGCCAGACAGGGTCGCATTTGTGTGTGCCTGTAGTCCCAGGCACTTGGGAGGCTGAGGGGGGAAAACTGCTTGAACCCGGAAGCTGGAGGCTGCAGTGAGCTATTATTTTACCACTGCACTCCAGCCTTGGCAACAGAGTGGGACCCTGGGAAGGAAGGAAGGAAGGGAGGAAGGGGGAAGGGAAGAAGGGAGGGAGAGAGAAAGGAAGGGAGAGAGGGAGGAAGGGAGAGAGGGAGGGAGGGGAGGAAGGAGGGAAGGAAAGAAAGAAGGAGAAAAGGAGGGAGGGAGAGAGGAAGGGAGATAGGAAGGAAGGGAGGGAGGGAGGGAGGGAAGGGAGGGGAGGAAGGAAGAGAAGGAAGGAGAGAAGGAGGGAGGGAAGAAGGAAGGGAGGGAGGAAGGGAAGGAAGGAGGGAGGGAGAGAAGGAGGGAGGAAACAAGCAAGCAAAACGTCCCTTTACAGTTTGCTAAATATTTTGAAGTTCTGAAACAGCTATTTTAAAAGACGTAAAATAATAAATAGAATTTGTGGTGGTATATTTGTTGTTGATGTTAACTAACAGAAATACAAAACAGTATACAAATGTCACCAAGCAGATTCTACTCTCTACCTTACTCCAAACAATATTTCAGCAGCTCAAGAAACCCACACTGCTGCCATCACTCTAAGCCTTGTCCGCCACCACCACCACTGTCAGCCCTTCATGTAAGATTACTCCACAATTACATCTGGATTTTCCTAAAAAGGCAGAAGCATTTTGAAGGCCAGAGATACAACATTTTTGCATCCTTAACAAAAGCATCGTTCAGCCTTTATAAAGTCATTTGACTCTGAGCGTGTCATATCGAAAACACTCTTAAAAGATGATGCACCACATTAAGTAACTGAATGTACTAGAGGAACAGCTTTAAACAAAGATAATTCATTTTATTAGATTAAAAAGCATTCCCCAAAGGCTGTTTGGCCTCTCAGGACCATGGTGTATAATACAGCTAAATACCTCCTCTAAAATTTCATTTAATGATAGTTTAAAAAAAAATAAAAAGAAGAAAAATATAAGAACCCTCTATGTCTTGAGTTAAAATCTATTTTCCTAAAAAGAATCCTTGCTTTTTCTTACGAACACAGTCACTTTTAAAACACTGCCATAAATCTGTTTCTTCTCATTTTTGGTGATTCAAAGTATAAGAAATTTGATAAATAATAGCAGATTCTAGCTGATCTTAGCAAAATCTAATGCATACTGCAAATTCTAAAATTGTCAAGGCAGGGCAATTGGATGGGCTTTTTCAGACTAATGTATCCTCACTGACTACCATTTACTAGGCATTTTATAACAAGAAGAATATCAAATTCCAATAACAGAATGTGCTCAGAAATAACTAAGGTTCTCCTAGCTACCATCTCCATGATAGGTTCTTCTCAATTAACTCCACTTCTGCTGCCCAGACTCACTGGCCTTCCTCCTGACCCATCTTGATGGCTGTTAACTGTACCTCCTCTTTTTCCTCTCAGCCTAAGCATCACTTCCACCAGGAAGCCTTCCCTGATCGCCCAGTGTAGACTGATTCCCCTCTCATGGCTCATAGCTCCCTATATCCTCCCTTCTTAGCACTTCCCATGGTTCATCACCCAAGGGATTATTTTAATTAACATCCTGCTCCTGATCAAGGCCATAAGCACCACAGAAGCAGACCATGCGTATTTTACTATTAAACCCCTAGGGTGCCACACAGTGACAGTTGTACAAAAGTTGCCCCATTCATTTGACTGATTTTATTTGAACACATGATAGTAAGTGATATGGTTTGGATCCCTGTCCCCACCCAAATCTCTTGTTAATTATAATCCTCAATGTTAGAAGTGGGACCTGGTGGGAGATGTTTGGATCACAGGGGTGGATTTCTCATGAAGGGTTTAGCACCATCTCTCTTGGTACCATCCTCATGATTTTGAGTGAGTTCTTATGAGATCTGGTCTTTAAAAGTGTGTAGTATCTCCCCCCTCCCTCTCTCACTTGCTCCTGCTCTGGACATGTAAGACATGCCTCCCTCCCCTTTGCCTTCTACCACGATTTTAAGTTTCCTGAGGCCTCCCTGGAAACCAAGCAGATGCTGTCATCATGATTCCTGTAAGGCCGGTGGAACTGTGAGCCAATTAAACTTCTTTTCTTTAGAAATTAACCAGTCTCAGGTACTTCTTTATAGCAATGGGAGAATGGTCTAATACAGGAAGATTATATTCCTTTCATTCCAAAGGGGACTTCCATGTGGCAGACACACATTTATTCAAATATACATTTGTGTCTCTGTTCACATGTCAAAGAAGCTTTCTGTAACACCTCCCACCAGTGATGTTTTATCATCTTACTGTGACTTATGCTTCCTCAAACCACCAATCACCCCTGACTCACACTTACCTGTTCACTCTCTGTTGGCACCATCAGCATGTCATCTCCATGAAAACATGATTTTGTCTGCTTTGTTCTCCACCATACCTCAAGTACTGAGAACAGTTTCTGGCATGTGGTAGGCACAGAATAAGTATTTATTAAATGAATGAATGGATGAATGTGCTGGGTATGCAAAGAAAGCTACACAAATGGGAATCCCACCCACACACCCTTTTTCTACTTTCCGATAATCTCTGCCATCAGTTGCCAACCTTTTGTCAAGGTAAAAGATGTATTTTCGTTTCCGTTTTCCAAATGCAAGCTACTGACCTCAGTACTATTTCAGTTAGCATATAAAAACAAGTACCCTGCTAGAGACTGTGTCCAAAACAGTCCAAGATGCCAGAACAAATTCATTCCTTTCAACATTTCCAGGGCAACAGCAAACCTAAGATGACCTTCAAGTCTGCTTTTGCCAAAATGCATTATAACCCTGCTCAAATAAATGCTCACCAGAAGCATCTGAGCTCACCAGATAAATGGAATTTAAAGAACACATTTCCTATCTGGAAGTACTCTGTATACAATTTAACTAATCTGATTCTGTTAATAAATTTTTGCTTGAACAGAATCAAGCTACCAACGAATTATTTTGAATTTTTGTTTGCTGCATACTTTGAAAAGGTGAATTTTAAGGTTTGTGAATGATACCTCGATTTTTAAAAAGTACTAATGGAAAGAAATTCTACAAAATACCTGACTGGTAATCTTGAAAACTGTCAAGGTCACAAAAAACAAAGAAAGTCGACTGGGTGTGGAGGCTCGTGCTATAATCCCAGGACTTTGGGATGGGCCAGGTGGGAGGATCACTTGAGCCCAGGAGTTTGAGACCAGCCTGGGAAACATAGTGAAATTCTGTCACTACAAAAACTGAAAAAATCAGCCAGGTGTGGTGGTGCATATCTGAAGTCCCAGCTACTCAGAAGGCTGAAATAGGAGGACTGCCTGAGCCTGGGAGGTTTAAGCTGCAATGAGCCATCATCAGGCCACTGCACTCCAGCCTGGGCAACAGACACAGCACCAGGAAAAACAGCTAATACATGCTGGGCTTAACACCAAGGTGATGGGTTTATATGTGCAGCAAGCCACCATGGCACATGTTTACCTACGCAACAAATCTGCACGTCCTGCACCTGTACCCTAGAATTTAAAATTAAGTTGAAATGAATTGAATTAAATTAAAAACAAACAAGTAAATAAACAACACCGACAAAGAAACAAACTCTGAGAAACTGTCCCAGCCAAGAGGAACCTAAAAAGACAACTAAATGTAATGCGATATCCGGGGTAGGGTCCTAGAACAGTAAAAGTAACTTAAGGAAAAAATGACAAAATTTGAATAAAGTACAGACATTAGTTGGTTATAGTGTATCACTATTAGTTCATTAATTATAATAAATGTATCACACTTCTGTAAGATGTGAATAATAGGGGAAACTGAGTCTGGGCTTATGACATCTCTGTACCATCTTCGCAATAACTTGACAAATCCAAAGTTGTCATAATGTAAAAAGTAAATTAAGAAAAGCATTTTTTGTGTCCTTTTGATTTTTAAACTTAGGTGATTAATACTTCCAATAACCATGATGCCTCAGAAATAAAATTGCAGGTTTGCTATCATCTCAAGAAGTCCTGCTCTGCTTCTGCTGTTTTTAATCCCATGCAACAAAGCTCAATGAGTATAAACTGAACATCTACCACAGGTCTAGCAATAGGGTAAGTTTGGAGTGAATACAAAGATGATTAGGATTAAATCCATACTTTCCTAAAAGATGAATGCCACACCCAAATAACCCAAATGTAGCAAATTCTATTAATAATAGCTAACCTCTGCTGGGCACCGTTTTAGCACTTTTCTTAGATTAACTCTTAATCCTTTCAACAACTCAATGAGATAGGTACTATGATTATTTCATCTCCACAGAGAAGCAATGGAGCTCTAGAGCAACTGAATAACTCTCCCAGGCTTGCAAAGCTAGTGAATAACAGAGCCAGCACTGAAGTTAGGGCATTCAGTGAAGTACCTGTACAATTCTCACATCTAGGAGAATCTCTGTACTTGGGAAGTTTCCATATATGTGGCTGATATGGTTTGGCTGTGTCCTCACCCAAATCTCCTCTTGAATTGTAGCTCCCATAATTCCTACATGTCATGGGAGGGACCCAGTGGGAGATGACCGAATCATGGGGGTGGGTTTTTCCCATGCTGTTCACATGATAGTGAATAAGTCTCATGAGATCTGATGGTTTTATAAAGGGGAGTTCCCCTGCACAAGCTCTCTCTTGCCTGCCACCATGTAAGATGTGCCTTGCTCTTCCTCCGTGATTGTGAGGCCTCCCCAGCCATGTGGAACTGGGAGTCAATTAAACTTCTTTCATTTGTAAATTACCCAGTCTGGAGTATGTCTTTATTTACAGTGTAAGAATGGACTAAGACAGTGGCAAAATGGTGAAGCAGACTTTAAATGACCAGCAGGATTTTTTTGAATGAAAAAAATAAAAAAGAACAGACAGATGGAGAGGACACAAAACAAAAACTGTAGGGGCAGAAAAGCCTGATGATAGCTGTCTACTTCCGCTATAGTTCACAGAACTCAGACCATATGGCAGGCACAGTCCTAAGCACTTCACATATAATACCTCGTTTAATCCTGGTGTGTGGGTAGATACTGGGATCTGCATTTTACAGATGAGAAAGAAGAGCCTTGAAAAGTTACCTCCACCTTCAAATAATACTTTACTGCAAAAGGAGGACTCAAGCACAGGTCTTCCCAGCTGCATAAATCATCTCTCAACCACACTGCTCCTCCTAATTAAAACAAAAGATGCTACAGTTCTATCTGTATACTATTTTCTCAGCTATTGTGTATGTATGTAATGATTACATATACATAAGTGTGAGAGATTGACATAAAAGGATTTGGGTAAAAAGACCCCAATATATAATAATGGTTAACACTTCAGGTGAAGGAAATTATGGGTGATTTTTTTTTTTTTTTTGGAGACTGTCTCACTCTGTCACCCAGGCTGGAGTACAGTGTGCAATCTCGGCTCACTTCAATGTCCACCTCCTGGGTTCCAGCAATTCTCCTGCCTCAGCCTACAGAGTAGCTGGGATTACAGGTGCATGCCACCACACCCAGCTAATCTTTTGTATTTTAGTAGAGGCGGGGTTTCACCATAATGCCCAGGCTGGTCTCTAACTTCTTCTGAGCTCAGGCAATCCACCTGCCTCGGTCTCCCAAAGTGCTGTGATTACAGGCGTGAGCCACCATGCCCGGCCTGCGTGATTTTTTTAAAGCTTCTTCCTGAAATGCTTTTCCTTTTCTACATTTTCACTTATAGGCATGTGTTACTTTTGTGCTTACAAAACATGCAACATAATAAATTATTATCGAACTCAATTGAAGTTTTCAGATTGTTATAAATTGTTACCTACTTGTTTACATTTTACATTTTTACCCCTTCTACCTTACTTCAAATTTTTTTTTTTTGAGATGGAATCTCACTCTGTTGCCAGGCTGGAGTGCAGGGCTCACTGCAACAGCTGCCTCCTGGATTCAAGCAATTCTTCTGCCTCAGCCTCCTGAGTAGCTGGGAATACAGGCACATGCCACCACACCCAGCTAACATTTTTGGTCCTTTTAGTAGAGACAGGGTTTCATTATGTTGACCAGGCTGGTCTTGAACTCTTGACCTCAGGTGATCTGCCCACCTCAACCTTCCAAAGTGCTGGGATTACAGGCATGAGCCACCATACTCAGCCCTTACTTCAAAATTGATAAACACATCAGACATACGTGGTCCAAAGGGAAGGTGGCACATGATGTGTTCAAGGGATGCTGCTTCTGCCAGTGACCCAGCAGGGTCCTCCTCAGATTCACACAGTCTTTCAATGCCCTTCAAACCTATTCTTTGGTACCCAAATCAGCCTGTAAGACAAAGACAAGCCAAGTGCTAGGAGAATCCCCACGGTGTCATTGATTGTCCTGAGGGTTTGTTTGGAGGCTGTTTAAAGTTAACCCCAAGGCCAGACGCAGTGGTTCATGCCTGTAATCTCAGAACTTTGAAAGGTCAACATGGAGAACTGCTGCACATCAGGAGTTCGAGGTTAGTCTACATAACATCATGAGATATCATCTCTATTTAAAAAAAATTCAAACATTAGCAGAATTTAGTGGTGTGCACCTACAGTTCCGGCTGCATGGGAGACCAAAGGGGAGAACTGCTTGAGCCCAGGAGTTCCAGGCTGCCGTTAGCTGTGACTGCACCACTGCACTCCATCCTGGGTGACAGAGTAAGACCCTGTCTCAAAAAGAAAGTTATCCTTCAATTTCAAAACTGTGACTACTGCCCGTTTTTTCAAAAAATGGCAAAAGAGTACTGCAAATAGGAATTTTCTGTAAAGGCTAACTTTAGCAGAGTTCTATAAGGAAGGGTATCAAGTTCCTAACGGGTAGGGAGGTTTAACCAGGGCTACGCTCTTGTGTCTCCTCACTGTTAAGACTGAGGTTCTCATGAAAAACTTAAGTCAATGGAAAAAAAGAAAAGAAAAGAGAGAAGGAGAAAGAAAGAGAGAAAGAGGAAGAAGGGAAGAAAGGAAGGGAGGGAGGGAAAAAACCCATTCAGCCTACTGATTTATGAGACTGTCTTAAAATTCTCTTTGCTTTTGCTAAGAGGGAAGTTTTATGAGAGAAAGGAGGGACGTAGGTAAGGTCATCCCGGTCCTTGTATTTTCTCAGATGGACAGTCTAGAGGGCAAGGTCAATGGATATCAAGGACACAGACAGAAGAAAAGGGAAAGAGAAATGGATCCTCAAGATACACTTGATCTTTTTTTTTTTTTTTTCCTATTTTTGGCTAAAAGCCTTAATGTAGATCCTTGAGGGAAAATAGCCTTTGCTCCATTTTCTTCTATTTCTTTGACTGACTTTTCAGGATTTTCTCAGCATCTGCTCTGTGCCAGACATCTACGTGTGGTTTACACTGTCGCTAATTCTCATAACTGCCCCAAGAGGGACGGATACAATTTTCCCATTTTGCAGATGAAGACAGTGAAGATCAGGGAGGTTGATCTTTGGGACACAACAGGATTTGTGACTGTAGGACCCAAGGTTAAAAGGCAGTCTTAACAGGCCCCAGTTCTCCCATTATATCATCCTGCTGATGTAAAAGAAAAAGACAAGGAGATTTGAAGTACTGCCTACTTATGAAAGGAGTTAAAGATCTCATTTCATGCAATGGGTCGAATGGTCTTTCCATCTGGGAAGATGGCCCCATCACAGATCCTTGGACCACTCCTCTGTCTGTTACAGAGAGGCCAGAGGGATGCAGTGTGTCATTCCTCTCCAGCCTGTTACAGTTCTCTGTTGGCAAAATATAAGATCATTCCTCTCCCTTCAGAGAGCAAAAGGCAAATGAGGCTAGTAGGTTTCTAAACTACAGTCTTATATGGCCTCGGAGTTCTCCCTTGCATAAATACACGCTGATATGCTAAATCAGAGGCCAAGAAGGGAAACTATAAATAGCCCCAGCTCCAGCCAGCAGAGGAAGCAGACCTGTAGTCATGCCAACTTGTGCATATAAGCACAGGAATGGAATCTTCAGGATACATCCTTTTGGCAAGCCTCATCCATACCCCAAGGAGAATACTATGAAAACTAACACACACCTCTGTCACCGGTGAGCTACAAGTGGAATTTTGCAAGTAAGACAAAGGTAAAATTCACAAGTTAGACTACTGGAGAGGAAATTTTGTTTGAGTGACTTTTCTGTACTGAAAGAGTTTTCATAGTATTCTTTCTGTTTAAAGTACATTTTAAATATAAGCACACATGTGTTTACTAATAAGCAAAAAGAAAGAGCCGATATGCAATCAGACATCCTATAAAACGTTAAACACCACACTAAAACACAGTGCTAAATTAAGCACTTGGAAGAAATCCTTGAATTAAAAAAAAAAAAAAAATCGCTGATTTGAGCTTATCTTTACCCGAAGATTCTAAAATATTTAATGAAAAGATAAACATGCATGTCTTATTATAGCACTTTCAGAATCATGTGGTTCCAAAAAACTCAACCTGACCACAAAAATCAAAGTTTTATTCAACAATGACCAGGTATGTTATAGACTAAATGGAAAGAAGGTAACAGTCGGGGTGGGAAGCAGAGGGAAATACAGGAACAAGACCAGGGACACTGGCTCACTGTCCCTTTTATCCAGAGGCACAGAAGACCCTTATTAATGGTCTTAGGAAAACTATCAACTCTCTACAACAATTTCCCACAAAGCAAGGGCTACTATACCTTCTATTTATAACCCCTTTCTTTCTCTGTCCAGACTTCCGAGTATATGTTTACTAATATTCTGCTAAAGGGTTATTCCTTTTGCTAGAAAAAAGTAGAAAAAAATTAAAGTTATTGACATTTATTTTATAGTGTTTAATTTACATCACAATAAAAGCGTTTGTGGTTACTCAACTGGTAGAAGTCTGTTCCACAGTAAGGCCTAGAAAATTCCAGTTTGTTTATGTGAATATCTCACTCAGAGCACAAAGCTGCTGGAAAGTTTCTGCCTCTTTAATAAGAGAGACTCGGCTGGGCATGGTGGCTCATGCCTGTAATCCCAGCACTTTGGGAGGCTGAGGCGGGTGGATTACTTGAGTCAGGAGGTCGAGATCACCCTGAACAACATCGTGAAACCCCGTCTCTACTAAAATACAAAAATTAATGGGGGTGGTGGCATGCACCTGTAGTCCCAGCTAAATGGGAGGCTAAGAGAGGAGAAGTGCTTGAACCTGGGTGGCGGAGGCTGTGGTGAGCCAAGATCGCATCACTGCACTCCAGCCTGGGCGACAGAGCAAGACTTGGTCTCAAAGAGAGAGAGAGAGACTCCAGTGCTTTCTGTGGACCCAAGTTCTGCACTGTTTCAGTCATCCTCCACCTCCGCCCTGTCTCTACAAGGTTTAGCAGTAGAAATGCCCAAGAATCCTCCAGTGTCTGTTACCAGACCTATCCAACCTCTCTTCCCCGGGGCTCAAAGGTTCACAGAGTTTCAAACAGACTTGCTAATGGCTCTCCTAGCAGTCTCCGTCCCCATGGCAACACAAACTTCAGAACGGAACGCAGCAAAAGCAGGAACACTGATTCATATTTCACCGAACGCCTGCTAACTTTCCATCGAACAAGCACTCTTGCCAGATGCTTGCTTTTACCCCAAGATGTTTCTATCACCCGTGCTAAATGAAACAAGCAAATGGGGGGAAAGAACCTTCCCCCAAATCACTCTTTGTGTGACCTTTCTCTAATCTGAAGAAAATAAAATAAAAATGAAAGGAATCAAAAAAGAAATCTGTTAGTCAATTAGATCCTCGAGGACAGGACCTCTATCTGATCAATCTCTGTATGATTTTCAGTGTTTACCATGTATTTAAATTATGATAAACAAGCACAATTCAGATATTTAATCAACATTTCTTGAAAGAGAAGGAATCTAAAAAGATTAGGCTCTAACAAAACCTAATAAGGTAGAGTTAATGCTTAAAAGTCCCATTTAAAATGACTTTTAAATCTCTCTGAAGATCTCTGGCAGCAAGCATCATACAAAAAAGAAAAAGAAAAGGCTCATTTCAAAGGTAAAGTCCCCAATCCTTACCGGCTTATGACTTAAGGTGGTAACAATAAAGTCGCACACTTGGGTCTACGTTACCCAAATTCAGTTCTACATCCTCAGTGGTAACCACCAAGAAAAGGAGGAGAACTTCAGGGGGTGCGTGCCCCAAAGCAAAACTGAGGCGGGAGAGGACGTACCACTATTCTGCAATCAGCCTCATGCCTGTATCTTCTCCTGGGATGGTCATTGTGCCAGTGGATGGAGTCCAGCTTCAAAATATATATGATATGCCTCTTGCATACATACATATATATAGTGAAAGGAAAATAGAATCTTGGCACCCCAAACTCACTATGCCAAAAGGAAAGACAAGCTTAGAAACCGAGTCACGTAAAAACTGACTTCCTTTTTGTTCCCAAATAGCTGTCATTCCACACGCTTACGTTATCTTATGTGACATGTTAAAATGTAAATTAACCAAGCAAGAGACAAACGCATAATTGGCTTTTCCTCTACTCTCTTCTTTTCACATGAAGAGAGCCTCCCAAGAACACAGCTGCTTGCCTCACTGCCTACCCACCCTCCTTTTCCTTCTCCAAATGCTTGCTCTTTCTTCTTCTTCTTCTTCTTTTTTTTGAGACAGTCTCTGTCTCCCAGGCTGGAGTGCAGTGGCATGATCTCAGCTCAGGAGATCATGTGATTATAGGCGCCTGCCACCATCCCCAACTAATTTTTTTGCATTTTTAATAGAGACTGGTTTTCACTACGTTGGCCAGGCTGGTCTTGAACCCCTGACCTCAAGTGATACACCCACCTCAGCCTCCCAAAGTGCTGGGATTACAGGCATGACCCACTGTGCCCGGCCTCTTTCTTGCTGAAATATTGAACTTCCCCAAACCCTCTGTGGAGAACGCACAGGTTGCAGATCCTACGGCAGCACACGTTTCTTTTTCTCAGGTGCATCCTCTACTATGGTAAAATACACCTCTGATGGACTGAGATGGGCCTCAGTCACTTCTTGGTTTAGTACATGTATATGCACATGATTTTAGGGATCATCTATAGGACTCTAACAGTCACTTCTGCTTCTGTATGTTCTTCTTACTAAATGCCTTTACAACCCAATCCCCAGGTAAAGTGAGGCTGCACTATGAAAGGAAGTTTCCCTCAGTCACTATCTAAAACCTAAGGTGTACCTCCCTCACTCACCTACATACACTTTGGAATTCTCTCCCCCTAACCAAAAGTCACACTCAACTCCTCCTGATGTCCCCTGAAACTCTGAACTGCAATGAACAACCATCGCCTCTTACTCTGAACCACGCCTGCTCACCTAGCATCCCTGAAACACAGCTGCGTGTCGGCCAGCACCGCTACGGTGGTCCTCTCAGAGAGAGACTGGTAAGTGCATATTACTTCGCTTGCACCCTGTGGATTCTAACCTGCATTGGGCATTCTAGATGTCCACCGTTTGTTACAACCCACCTTCACAGACTTACCTTCCAATCACTTTCAATGTTCCTTCAATGCCGGGAAAAATATTACTCAACGATAGGAATTGTGCCTTTCCTTCTTCGTAGCGTCACTCACCCTGGTCTCCACTCCGAGAATGCCCTTCTTTCCCATCCCCACTGCTGGAGGTTCAAATTCCATTTCTTCTGCAATGCTTTTTTGATTCCCTAGTAAGAACAGTATCTTCCTACATGACACTCCTACAGCACTTTCTCTATTTCCCTATTTAAAGCATTCCAACTGGCTGGAAGTGGTGGCTCACACCTGTAATTCCAGCACTTTGGGAGGCCAAGGTAGGTGGATCACAAGGCCAAGAGATCGAGACCATCCTGGCCAACATGGTGAAACCTCATCTCTACTAGAAATACAAAAATTAGCTGGGCGTGGTGCCACGTGCCTGTGGTCCTGGCTATGGGGAAGGTTGAGGCAAGAGAACTGCTTGAACCTGGAAGGCGGAGATTGCGGTGAGCCAAGATCGTGACACTGCACTCCAGCCTGCGTGACTCCAACTCAAAAAAGAAAAAAAAAAACACATTGTGTGCATGTTTTAGCTCCTCGTTAAAACAGCAAGCTTCCTGGAATCAGAGACTGTCTCTCTTCATAATACTGTTCACCCTAGTCAGTGTCTTCTATTATACACTGAGGGGTTACTGACCCCCACAGTAACTGGTGCTTTTCCTGTCCTAATCCTGTTTTTGTAAACCCAAACACGCGCTGGTTCAGTTGTGTGGTGAGCACTGCGTGGCCATGAATGGAAGCGTGCCACCATCTTTGGCATACTAGAAATGACATGAGTGAAGGGATGACACTTTCTCACGTACAAGAGGCTATATTCAGAATTCAATCTAGTTTCAACACACTTTAAGTGTCTGCTTTCATACAACAACAAGCATTCACTGCTCTCAGTTCCTACTATAAAAACGTACAATGGGCTTTCTTTCTATTGGACACCACAGTCATTCTGGGGAAAAACGTTTTGAATCTAAAAAACCAGAGACCGAGTGTGGTGGTTCACACCCGTAATCCCAGCACTTTGGGAGGCTGAGGCGAGTGGATCACTTGAGGTCAGGAGTTTGAGACCAGCCTGACCAATATGTTGAAAATTCATCTCTACTAAAAATACAAGAATTAGCAGGGTGTGGTGGTGGGCTCCTGTAATCCCAGCTACTCAGGAGGCTGAGGCAGGAGAATTGCTTGAACCTGGGAAGTGGAGGTTGCAGTGAGCCAAGATTGCACCGTTGTACTCCAGTCTGGGCAGCAGAGTGACATTCCATCTCAAACAAACTAACTAACTAATAAATACTTTTTAAATAATGCATCAAAGAGCCAGAAGACTGGAGCCCTCTATTCCCTGGCAGTGGGTGTGTGTGTGTGTGAAAGAGAGAGAGACAGAGAGAAATTTTTAAAGACTTGAATGACTAGGAACCTGTGAACTTTCATGAAACAAGTATTCCTCATAAAAAAAAAATTGTGCATGTTTTTATTCAGATCCAATTTGCACATCCTTTGACATGCATCTGTCTTCATTATTTTACATGCAACAAAGTAAACTAGTAGCAAAAAAGTGGCCGGCATGTATTGAGGGTCACATCTTTCTTTTCCACTTTCTGGTGTTTCTGACATCTTCAGTCAGATGCCTCAGCACCAGACTGGCATCAACATGGACAGTGAAAGCTACAGTGACCATCTGATGCTGTAAATACGTATTTCAAACAACACTGCAAGGTTTGACATTAACCGACATACTTACATTTTTTCTAACATTAAGAAACCTGGAGAATCCTAAGATTCTATAGGTTTATTTTAAAAGACTTCAGAACAAGACCATAGAGAGGTCAATTCTCATTAGTCATATAGAACAGTCTTATTAATATCTAGTTGAAAGTAGCTAACAGAACAGGTTTAATGTTATTTTATCTATGTATAAATAATTTTTATGTTAGTGATGCTATAATACTTTCCAATTTTGTGTTTCTAAATTTTTTTGTCTGAAAACCATAGTGAAAAGTTAAAAGTTTCAATTTTTTCCAATGAATTTGTATTCTACACATTTTTATTAGTCAAGAGAAAACTGTAAAGGTAATTACTACATAAATCTAAATTGCATTTAAATTTGGACTCATGTTAGAACAGACATCAGGCACACATACTCACCTGTAATACGTGAATCAAGCAGAAAAGAACAAATCTCAAGTCAGAAAAAGAACGTCTCAGCTGGGCATAGTGGCTCACCTCACGTCTGCAATCCCAGCACTTTGGGAGGCCAAAGCAGGCGGATCACTTGAGGTCAGGAGTTCGAGACCAGCCTGGCCAACATGGTGAAACCCTGTCTCTACTAAAAATACAAAAATTAGCTGGGCATAGGGGCAGGCGCCTGTAATCCCAGCTACTCAGGAGGCTGAGGCAAGAGAATCGTTTGAACCTGGAAGGCAGAGGTTGCAGTGAGCTGAGATCATGCCATTGTATTCCAGCCTGGGTGACGAGCAAAACTCAGTCAAAAAGAAAAAAGAAAAAAAAAAAAGAAGAAGAAAAAAAGAGAGAAAATATCTCCAACTCCCATCTTCAAAGGTGCTAAGTTTTCACTTCTCTCAAACAATACTAAGCAAAGACAAGAAAATTTTTACAAATTATTTAAAAGGGAACTATTAAAGAGTCTGTTTCTATTAACTCTTACAGAATGAATCCTTTTTTCACTCTGTATAAGTGTTTATTACTAGATTTGTACTAATAAAGTACTCATTTAATAAAGGCCATCTGAGACTCACTGGCTTTTTACCACCGGTTTCCCTGAACTTAGTAATTTGCAAGGATATTTGTGGTACTTTTATAGAAATGTAAAATCGAAACATTTAAAAGTCTCTAAATGGCCAAACATTTTAAAAACCTACAAAAATATAACAAGACACAGCCCTAACACCAGTTACAAGCTTAATATCGACACAACATACAATGTGGCCGGGCATGGTGGCTCACGCCTGTAATCCCAGCACTTTGGAAGGCTGAGGCGGGCAGATCATGAGGTCAGGAGATTGAGACCATCCTGGCCAACATGGTGAAACCCTGTTTCTACTAAAAATATAAAAATTAGCCAGGCTAGTGGTGGGCACCTGTAGTCCCAGCTACTCAAGAGGCTGAGACAGGAGAATTACTTGAACCTGGGAGGTGGAGGATGCAGTGAGCCAAGATCATGCCACTGTACGCCAGCCTGGTGACAGAGTGAGACTCCATCTCAAAAAACAAAACAAAACAAAAAACCATACAATGTCCTGGCCTTTTATGCTTAGAAAACATATTACATTAAAAGGTTAGAAGAAGTGGTAATGTCTCTCTATATTCAGAACCCACAGTGATTCATTATATAATGCTACTTCCAAGAGCAAAAAGATATTAAACCACAAACTTGATATTGTAAGGAACCCTAAACGTACCCCCAAAGAAGTCAAAACCATCCTCAAAGTTCTTACAGCCTTCAGCTTTTAGGAAACTCATTCCTAACATGTTCCAAAATCTCTCAACCAGGAATACATCTCTCACCTGTGTTTTTCCTGGAAGGACATATACCGTCCTAAAATAAGCCACTCGCCTGGATGTTTAATTGGCACCATCTGAGCCAACATGCGCTAGGCCATGTGCAAATGGCCTTTGGAAAAGAGATTATGACAAGTTAAGACATTTTGGTTGTGAGTGTCAAAATCCCTTTAGAGTATTTAAGGAATTATCCTTACTTCGTCGCCATCATCTCATTTCTCAAAATAGTTTTATAAGATAGACCTCATAGGTGGGCACAACGGCTCACACCTGTAATCCCAGCATTCTGGGAGGCCAAGGCAAGCGGATCACTTGAGATCAGGAGTTCAAGACCAGCCTGGCCAACATGGTGAAACCCCATCTCTACTAAAAATACAAAATTAGCCAGGCATGGTGGCAGACACCTGTAATCCCAGCTACTCGGGAAGCTGAGACAGGAGAATCACTTGAACCCGGGAGGTGGAGGTTGCAGTGAGCCAAGATTGTGCCACCGCACTCCAGCCTCAGAGACAGTGAAACTCCATCTCGGAAAAAAAAATCAAAAAAGATAGGGCTTATTATTTTCCCCATTGAAAGATAAATTGAAACTCACACGCATTAAGTAACTTGCCCAATGTGAGACAACTAGAGAGCTCAGGAGCATGGATCCAAATTCAGGCTTAAAGTCCATGCTTGTAACAGCCAGGGAATTACAAACAGGACAAGTCATTACATGCAGGACAAACACAGACACACTACAAAAACCTGCCACTTTTTTGCCTCTTGAAAGATGCCAAGATCCTGGTTTTGTAAACCTGCAAGGCCCTAGACTTTCTAACTTCTTAGTTTCCTCTATTATTCATCTAGGTATATGCCTAAAGGAGGATCAGTTAGCTCCACAGAGA
>CAUYQU010085071.1:0-40606 GCA_963574635.1 Cheracebus regulus
TGTGTAGTGGAGGCCCAGGCTGTGTAGTGGGGGGCGCAGGCTGTGTAGTGGGGGCCCGGGCTGTGCAGTGGGGGGCCTGGGGTGTGTAGTGGGGGTCCTGGCTGTGTAGTGGGGGTCAAGGCTGTGGAGTGGGGGGCTCAGGCTGCCTTCCTGCCTGGGCTGTAATGATCTGGGAAGTGACACTGCTCTCCTGGGTCTCAGTTTCCTCATCTGTACAAGGAGGGAGGCCTGAGCTTGCTCACGGCTGTCGTGAAGGTTTACCTTGTGAATGGGCTGTATTAGACCTGCCCCTGGTGTGACCCTGACCCGGCCAACCCCTGCCTCTAGGACTGTTTCCTTGCTTAAGTCAGAAGGGGACAGGCCATGGCAGACATGGTCCTGTCCCAAAAGGAAAGCACTCTATTGGCCAGGGCTCCTAGGGGTGGCGGGGCTGAGCTGCAGCTGTGAGACCCAGCCCTGGTGGGCAGCCACTTCACTGGCTGGGGACAGAAGTCGGGGCCCCCGCCCGGCTGAGCGGGGTGGGCTGGCAGGAGCTGCCTGGGCCTGGATGAGGGGTGGGCTGGCAGGAGCTGCCTACCCTGCCGCTTGCGAAGCCTGCTCCAGGTCCTGGGGCAGCTCCAGGAGGTCGGGGTGGCTCTTTTCTGCTTCCTGCAAAGGGACACGTCCAGTGAACTCCACGGTGGCCACACTCTCAGCCTGGGGATGCCCTGCCCTACCCCCTAGCTTTAACCCTTAGCAATTAAAGTCCAGAAAACCCCCAGCACTCCAGACCCTCACATCTTTCCCTTGGGCCTGGCTATGACTTTGTGATGTTTCTGCTTTTCCTAGGGACTGTCCCCCAAGACCAGGGGCAGGTATCCTAGTGATACGGGGGCCCTGGGAGTGCTGGGTGGGGCCGTGTGCAGCTCTGACCGAGGCTGCTGGCTGCAGACAGGGTCCTGAGCAGTGGCCATGGGGCTATGACCTCTACACCTCTACACTGCCAGTCCGGGGGCACTCAAAGCCCTGCCCTCATGCCCCTACTGGTGCCCGCGGCCACGCCCACCTCCAGCACGTGGTGCAGCAGTGTCACGCGGTTCTGCTGGGACTTGGTCTCCGTGAGCTTCAGCAACGTGCTGATCTTGAAGCCGTCGGCGTCGCCGGTGTGGCTGCCCTGGGAGGGGCAGGGAGTGAGTCTTGCCAGCCCCAGGCGGGCCAGGCAGGCTGGGGAGCTGCCCCTGACTTACGTAGTTAAGGAAGTTTCCAATGCTCAGGATCAGCTGGCAGAAGGTCGGCAGCCGGCGGCTGGTGAGCAGGCCTGCAGGGGCAGCCCGGGCTGGAGAGGGGCTCTTGGTTCGGAGCCCCCATGCCCTGGTGTGGGGTGTGGTCATGCTTGCCAGTGCCCTTACCCTCCCTGGCCCCTCCGCAGGCTCAGCCCAGCACCGGAAGGGACACAGGGCAGGGCCCGGGGGCTGCAAACCCTCCGCTGACGGAAGTGGATGCCCAGGCTGTGCCTGACAGATGCCAGCTGTGCCTCGGTGGGCCGCACCTGTCCCTCTCCCTGCCCAAGGGCCGTGGCAGGTCCCCGCTGATTCCTGTTTCAGAGATGTTGCCTGTGTGCGTGCACATGTGTCTGTACACATGTGTGAGGGGGTATGTGTGTGTGTACGTGCGGGGTCGTATACGTGTGTCTACATGTCTTGTGTGCATGTGTGTGACTGTGTTTGTGTGCCTGTGTCTGTGTGTGCACGTGCCTGAGAGTGGCAGTGGGCATGTGTGTGTCTGTGTGTCCAGTGGGTGTGTGTCCAAGGTGGCGGCAACAGGGCGGTTTCCAGAGTGTGGTGAAGGCTGGCACCCTCGGGTGCTCTTCACAGCCATTACGATTCTGGCAGTCGCAGGGGCCCCGGGCAGCCCCCGCCCCAGGTTCGGAGGCCTGTCCCTCCTGCACACACACCCCGCCTGGCCCCACTCACTTTTGCAGGCAGCCAGCACCAGCTGGGCCTTGGGCTGCACCATGTCCAGCATGGCGGCCGCGCCCTCACACAGCAGCATGCACTCGATTCGCAGCTGGTAGCTGGGGACGGCACAGCCAGGGGTCAGTGGCCTGCATCCCCACCTGCCCCTGCCAGGGGGGCAGTCAGCACAGGGCTCTGGCTTGGGTGGTGGGCAAAGGGAAGGGGTTTCCACCACCTGCCCCATCCAGGAGGCACCCTACCGGGCCAGCCCAGAGCGGGATCCAGGCCCTGCAGAAGCCTCGAGCCTCACTCTTTGAAGGGAAGGGCTGGCGGGGGGGCTCGAGCGACGTTTGGAAGCCCAACAGCTGCCACGCTGCTCCTAGAGGCCCATTCTCCTCCCTGGCTGGGCCCTGCTCTCTATCCCTGCTCTCCCATCTGGCGCCGGGGCCCGGGGTCCGAGGGCGGCCGTGCTCACCAGGGAATGGTCAGCAGGAGGACATAGAACTGGTCGGCGCTGGCCAGCTTGGCTTGCTCCTCTGTGAAGGCCCGCAGGTTCTCAGTCTGCCGGGAGGAGGACTGCATGTGGGATCCCCCGACGCCAACTTCCGCCCTCCAGGACTGCCGGCCAGCCTCAGCCCCTCCACTGCCCGCCACAGCTCCCTGTGGCTCTTGGCTCAGAGCAGTGGCGGGCTGGGACACTTCCCTTCTGGGTCTCCCTGCTGGGATCTCCCGGACGGCCTCGCCCTTGGTGGGTGTGGGGGTCCCCTCACCTCGTGCTTCTCCGGAAGGAGCTTAAGGAGCTGTTTGAGAACCTCCACGTCAAACTTCGTGGTGTCTCCGGCCCGGATCATAGCAGCGACCTCCTCATTGGAGCTGGAGCGGGGAGAGGAGCGGGCAGGGATGGGTGAAGTATGAGTCACCCCCACCCCGCGTCCTTGGGACCCCACCCGGCAGAGTCTCCCCTCGCAGTCATGGGGTGGCCAGGGCAGGTGGGACCAGGGCAGGTGGCCGAGTTGCCTGCCCAGGGCCACGTGGTGAAGGGGCCCAGGCTGACTCCTACCCTCACTGTCCCTCCACAGGCCCTGCTCAGGAGAAGCAGGATGGTCAGGTCCAGCCAGCTCCCTCAGGGGCCACAGCCAGACACCCGCAGCAGGAAAGGACTCCGGGGCTGAGAGTCAGGGCCCAGGTCCTCGCCCTGGTTTATCCACTGCTTATCTGTGGCTTTGTGGGGAGGTCCCAGCGCTCTCCCTGGCAGCCTGGATAGCCCCTAGCTGGGGCGGCGAGCCGCTATTACCCTCCTGCCTAAGATGCAGTGTGCACTCCCCATGGCAGCCTGCAGAGGGCACTGCCGGGCCCCAAGTCAGGAGGCTCAGGTGGCAGCGTGGCTCTGTGGCCGAGGATGGGGGCCACCTCCGTCACTCACCACTTAAATTGCTTCAGGAAGATGTTGAGGTTCAGACTCTTCTTGGCATCGAGGAAAGTGATCTGGAAAACCCCCCGCCCAACAGGCTGGTACCAGAGGGTGGCCAGGCAGGTGGCCCTGGTCTGAGTCCCCTCCCCATCCCCACCTCCTTGGGCTCCTTCCTGGCCGGGGCGGCTGCTGTGGTGGGCTCCTTGGGCTTGGCTGCAGGGAAGGAGAAGAGCCGCTCGATGCTGGAGAAGTCGGGCTCCACAGCCTCGGCGTGGGGACTGCTCAGGGATGCCCACATGGAGTTGTGCTCTGTAGGGCGGGGACACGGACCGTGAGAATCATACAGCCCCGGGGTCGGCGATCCAGCAGGCAAGGACTGGGGCCTCCCAGAGGGCCTCAGGACGCCCTGCCTGTGGCCCAGCAGATCCAGCATGCAGCAGGTACCCTACCTGAGCACCGGCAGCTGGGCCCCCGGGCACCCCACATGCACTGGCCCATGGGAGCGTGTGGAGGGGTTCCTCAGAGGTAGCCCCCACTCTGCTCTGCCCCCTTCCTCACCTCAACCACAGGCGCTGAGCCCAGAGCAGGGGCCAGGCTGTCCTGGCCACGCACAGGCAGGACTCACAGACAAATTCCATGTGCCACCTGCCCCTCTCCCCAGCAGGGCCCAGCCCTCGTCCTAGGAGAAGCTTCCCTCAGGGGTCTGGGGACCCTCACCACGTGCCACGTTGGATGGCAGCTTCTGCCAGTTCAGTTTCTTCATGCGCAGTGTGGGTGGGTTCACCCGCCGATGGCTGGGGACCCAGGCTGAGCCTAAGCTGTGGTCCACCTGGGCCACGATGACCTCCTCCACGTCTCCCGCCACTGAGGGGCTGCAGGTGCCGGGCAGTGGTGGAGGTGGGGGTGGAGGAGGGCCCCAGCCCATACCAGGCAGCAGTGGTGGGCATCCCATGCCCGGGAGTGGTGGAGGTGGCGGGGGCAGGGTCCCACAAGCACCTGGCAGGGGTGGTGGTGGAGGGGGTGCTAGGGGGGCCACGGCCCCCAGGCCTGGCAGGGGTGGGGGTGGGGGTGGGGGTGGAGGTGGTACTGGGAGGGCCTCAGTCCCCACACCAGGCAGGGGGGGTGGTGGGGGAGGGGAAGGGGGCTGGGCACTGGATCCAGAGAGCAGGGGTACGGATAGGGGCGGGGCGGGCGCCCACTGCTCCAGGGCTCTTGGCTGCGAAGCTTTCAGGAGGCTCTCACTCTCGGCATGGTCCACGGGCTGCCAGGCGGGGGCTGCTGCTGGCTGCTGGCCCTCCACGCCAGCCTTGGGGGTTGCAGTGCTTTTCGGGGAGCTGCCCCTCTGACTCTGGCCTAAGTTGACCTGGATGCTTTTATGGGCCTTGACCAGGGCGCTTGGTCGGGGCCGCCCCTTGACGGACAGGAGCCGCTCAACCACTTCCTCCAGGGTGCACTCCTGGGCTGCGGTGGGGGGTGTCCAAGGTCAAGGGAGAAGGGGGCAGGGGAGGGAGGGATGGGGCTTGAGGAGGAGGCAGGAAAAAGTGGCCACCTCCCCTGGGCAGAGGATGGGTTGGGGTCAAGGATAGGTCCCTCTCCCCGTGGTAAGACCCCAGTGTCTGCCCACCAGGCTGTGCCACATCCCTTCCCGCCCCTCACCGTCACTGGCCAAGAGCACGGCCCGGTTCACCAGGCTCTCCAGGGCCTCCCAAAGCAGCTGGCTGGAGCGGAGGCTGGGCTCCAGGTGCAGGAGACCCTGCAGCACGGATAGGAGCTGCGCAGACACCGGGGAGCAGCTCACCTGGATGGGCAAGTGCAGGGTGGGGTCAGCAGCCGGCCCCTCTGGGTGGACTGAGGACCCCATCACACTCCCATGGACCCCTACAGATGAGAGCCTCGGCGACTGTGGTATGGTGACATGTGGGGCTGTCCTGTGCATTATGGGATGTTAAACAAAACCCCTGGTCTCCGCCTACTCAATGCCAATAGCACTTCTTGCCCAGCTGTGGTAACCAAAAATGTCTTCAGACTTCCCAGATGCCGCTTGGGGACACAAGTGCCCCCAGATGAGAGCTGCCAGGTCCAGAGAATGAGGGGAGGGCCCGAGCTTGACGGGAATTCAGCCTTTTAGCCCCTCACCGGCCCTGAGGCCTCTGAAGTTCACCTGATGGGGACTGGGCCTGGGCCAGGACAGTACGGCCGCTGCTGGGCAGCCCTGGTCCCTGGAGCCCCGTACTTCTGAGTCCTTTGACCCCAGCTTTGCCCCCAGGACCAGCCCAGCCTCCAGGCTGCCCGCCCCAAGCACCAGCTAGCTTTCCGATCCCTGGCCCCTTGCTCCTTCCTGGAGTCTCACCCCAGAGCTGGCACCACACCCAGGTAATAGCAGGATCTGACCAGGGCAGGGAGGGCTACTCCAGGCCCAGCCCCTGGATCTCAGGGCCACAGCCTACACTGGGGGCAGCCCTCCGCCCTCCAGCCCCCAGCCCACCTTGTGGAACAGGGAGGCAAAGACCTCCTGGTGGCTGCTCATGTCGACCCCACCGGAGACTCGCAGCAGCTCCTCCTCATCCTCAGCCTTGGCCTCCTCAAAGGCTTCCAGTTGGATCAGCAGGTCGGCGTCCTCCAGGTCTCTGTGTGGGAGGGGCCGCGTGGGCTGAGCCTGCTGCTGCCGCCACCGACATGCAGACAGGCAGCCCGGCTTGGTGCCAGTGTATCAGCCCCGTGCAGCCCACCTGGGACCCTGAGCCAGGCCGCGGCTGGCTGTGGCTGACATGCAGCCCACATAGCCAGGGATGGTGGCCTAAGAGTGGCAGCCCCCAGGTTAGGACCTCATGCCCTGTCAGGCTGCCCCCAAATCACCAGGCAGCTGCACGCCCCTGGGAAAGGGTGAGTAACATGCACCAAGGTTCCACATGATGGAACGGGGGCCACGGCCTTGGGGGAGGAAGGTCCTCCTCTGGGCACTGCATGGCCACAGTCAAGACCACTCCTGAGGTGGGTCCACAGGGCTGTGTGAACACAGGAGGGGCAGGGCTCTGGCCTGAGCAGGCGGAACCTGACTGTTCACTGGGCCCAGGGCTGGCCAGTCATCTCAGTCTAGCCAATGAGCAGAGTCCTCTATAGTCAGGGCCAGCCCCCTTCAGCCTGCACTAGCGGGGCACAGGCACCCATCCAGGCAAACTTTGCCTGAGGCCATTTCTTTTTTTCCTTCTTTTTTGAGATGGAGTCTTACTCTGCCACCTACGCTGGAGTGCAGTAGCCTGATCTCGCCTCACTGCAACCTCCACCTCCCCGGTTCCAGTGATTCTCCTGTGTCAGCCTCCTGAGTAGCTGGGATTGCAGGCACACGCCACCATGCCCGGCTAGTTTTGTACTTTGAGTAGAGATGGAGTTTCACCATGTTGGCCAGGCTGGTCTTCAACTCCTCACCTCAAGTGATCTGCCTGCCTTGGCCTCCCAGAGTGCTGGGATTACAGGTGTGAGCCACTGCGCCTGGCCCCTGAGGCCATTTCAACACCGGGCACTCCAGCCGTGGGCTTCTCCAAGCTGACCTCCCTGCGCGTTGGGACCGTGGTCTGAGTATAGTTCTGACTGAGGCCTGGGATACAGGTTCTCAGCTATGTGGGTTCCCAGCAGGGCTGCAGGATTTAGCAAATGAAACTACAGGGTACCCGTTAAATTTGAATTTCAAACAATGAATAACTTTTGGCATAAGTATATCCCATGCAACATCTGGCATATACTTGCACTAAAACACTTGTGTATCTGAAACATGAATGCACTGCATGTCCCGTACGGTACCTGGCAACCCTAGTTTCTTTTTTAAAAAACTTTTATTTTAGACTCAGGGGGCACATGTGCATGTTTGCCACATGGTGTCCCGTGTAATGGCAGGGACTGGCCTTCTGGGGCAGTGGTCTCCAGCCTTTTTGGCACTAGGGGCTGGTTTTCTGGAAGACAATTTTTCCACAGATGGGGGTGAGGGGAATGGTTTTGGGATAAAAGTGTTCCTGCCCCGATCATCAGGCATTCGATTCTCAGGAGGAGCGCAGCCTGGGTGCCTCACGGGCGTGCGCAGTAGCCATCCAGCACCTATGAAGATCTAATGCTGTGCTGCTCTGACGGGAGACGGAGCTCAGGCGGGAATGCCCGCCCACTGCTCACTTCCTGCTGCTTGGCCTGGTTCCTAACAGGCCAAGGGCTGGTACCGGTCTGTGGCCCCAGGGGTTGGGGACCCCTATTCTAGAGGAGCTGACACCGAGTAGTGAACGCTGTACCCTGCAGGGGTTTTCAACGCGCCCGGAGCCCGTGCCGGCTGTCTCCTTCTTCGTCCACTGCAGCCCCTTGTAGTTCCCACTTACTGGCATTTCATTTTCTGAGTTGGTTCACTTAGGGTCACAGCCTCCAGCTCCATCCGCAGTGTGGAAAGGATGTGAGCTCATTCTGTCTTTTCTATGGCCGCTGCAACCCTAGTTTCTGTGGGCACTGCTGGGCACAGTGAGCTGGATTCTAGCCTGAGACCTGCCTTCCAACTGGACCCCTGGGGCTACTCGGGCTGGGGGGACCACCTCCCTGCCCTCTGGAGGTGCTGCTTAGGTGAGGTGGCTGGGATCCAAAGGGCAGGTGGGCCTGGCCTTGGGAGCGGGAGGGGCATAGGGCAGCTGGCAGGACCGCCAGTGGGGACTCACCGCAGGCGAGCCAGGACGTCCAGCAGCTGCAGACCTGGGAAGGGACAGACAAGGTCAGAGGGTCTGGAGGCCACCCCACCTTCCCCAATTCACTTCTGCCACCCAGAGCACCCAGCCCTGCTCTGCTACACCCACAGGACACCAGAGACCCTGAGGCTCCAGGGGAGACCTGGTGCTGGATACCCAGTTCCGCTTACTCAGGGCTCATGGCCAGGGATCAGGCCCCCATCCCTCTCCACTGCCTGGCCAGCCTCGCAACTGAGAACGGTTCAGGTTGACCCCCAGGCGTTCTGAGGCCTGCATCCATTGAAGGGGCAGGTGGTGGCAGACCGGCGATTGCGCCTTCCTCTGGGGCCCCGGGTCGGGGGCAGGTTTTGTGGTGCTCCCACCTCCCCAGGTGGATGTCGCATGGGATGTGCTGGTCAAGAGGTGGACAGGCGCGGGCACTCACGCAGCCCAGGGCGGGTGGTTACCGATAAACTCGTTCCTCAGCTGGGTGCGTGTGCGCAGGTCCTCGGGACCCAGGATGACGGCGTTGATCACGCTGAGCAGGGTGACCACGTAGGGTACGTTGTCGCTGCTGGAGAGCTCGTTCATGACCACGCTGAAGCGGTACTGCTGGCTGCACACCATCTGCGGGGAGGCTGGGGTCAGGCCACGCCCAGGCAGGCGGCCCCACACGTCCAGGCCCAGGCCCCGCCGCCCACCTTGTAGTGGTCCAGAGCGTCCAGGGTCAGCGCGTGGCCCTCGGGCGAGTAGATGCACAAGGCGGCCAGGAGTTCAAACACCTGCTTCTTCACCATCACGTTGGATGTGTCCAGGGCTGCCAGGGAGGAGCGGGCGGGCTCAGCAGGGCCAGTGCACCTTTCCCACGCCTGTGCAGCTGGGCTCAGGGCTGGGCTCACGGCCTGGCAGGCAGATGCCAGGGGGTGCTGGGCACTTGCCTGTGGCCCACAGCAGTGCTGAGCAAAGGGCTGGGACCCAATGAGCTACCTGCTCCTCGGTGCCCTGGCCCTGCTCCTGGACCACAGGGCCAGACCCTCCAGGAAGGGCTTGGGGACAGTGGCCCCATTCTGTTGCTGGCTCTGGGCCCAGGTTTTCTCCCAGTGCAGCACGGTGTTTATGGCAGATGAAACCTGGGATACCCATGAACCCTTGCCGCCCGCCCCATCCCTTGAGCTGTGAGAGTTCTGGGGGTGGCTGTCATCTGACCCTGCTGAGAACAATTCACAAAGGACTCTATAGAGGGGCCTGCCAGGCCCAGGCCGGGGAGACAGGCTGACAGTGGCTGGCTCCTGCACCTGCCTCTGTCCCTGGGGTCCAGCAGAAATGAGGTGCCTCTGACTCGCTTGCCCACACAGGCACCTGCCGCCCCCATGGACCCAGCCCCGCCCATCACTGCCCACCCCAGCTGGTCCCTAAGCGTCGGTGGGACCTGGCAGGAGCCATGAGCGGCGCAGCAAGGGTTTCTCTCAAGGGGTCAGGACTAACTTTGGGCACAGCCTGGGGAGACTTCCTGGAGGAGGGGAAGTGAGCTGGGGCTGCCCCCAGGGGCTGGTGTAGGGGACAGGGAAGGGAGGGGGACGCTGTGAAGGCGCTGGGAGGTGGAGGGTGATGCCCTCTGCAGGTGTGGGCCAGACCGGAAGGGCTCTGTCTGGGCTGGGGGTGAAGGGGTTGGAGCCAGGCAGGAGTATGCAGGAGCCACTCAGGTGGACTCGCATGTCTGACCCAGGTGACTCTGGCTGCTGAGGTGAGGACGAGGGCAGAGAAACCAGAAGGTGGGAACCCGCACAGGGCTGGGAGGAAGGGTGGGGCTGAGCCACAGAACAGAGGCGGGGGACAGGGAGACCGCTGATGCAGCCAGTGCGGGGACTGGGGTGACCTGGAGGCCTCAGACTCGGAGTGAATGGTGACGTTTTCCCTGAGCCCAGGAAGCCAGTCCTCCTCCAGGAAGCCCTCCTTGCCTGTCTGGCCCCCAGGCCTCCCAGGGCCTTTCCGGCCTGAGGCCTCACACCAGGTCCCTAGTGTCTGCCTGGGCGGCCCAGGGCACCGTGGCTCACCCTGGGAGAGCTGACGCACGTAGCCCTGGTTGCTGAGGATGTACTCGATGCCCTGCTGTGAGTTCATGACGGCGCGCACGCAGCTGACGCAGGTGAGCTGCAGCAGGGCGTCCGAGATGCGCGCGACACCGCGGCCCGACAGCCGCGCCAGTGCCTCGAGCAGCAGGTCCAGGCCACTCTGCTCCAGGAACTGCACCATCCAGCTGCCGTCGCTGCCCTCCAGGCGCTTGCGCAGGCCCGAGTAGTTGACCACTGAGGGCATCTGGAGCAGCCGGATGCACAGCTCGGGGTCTGCGCTCTCCAGGTTGGCCTCCGTGGGGTCTGAGTCCTGCGGCCCCAGCTTCTCCTTCAGCGCTGCCCACTTGCGCTGTGCGCCCTCCTTCACCGACATCTTGCCGAGCTGTGGGCAGAGGGTACGGAGCCATCAGCGGGGCGGGGCGGAGGGCTGTTCACCGGCGGGAGGCCGGCCCCCTCCTGGCCACCAGTGCAGGCAGCCTTCCCTCAGCCTCAGTTTCTCTGCGGCAATTCCCGCTCATGCGCCATGCTGAGGGTTATGAGTAGCACTGTGTCCCCCACTACAATACCTCAGGTTTCCCTGTACCCATCCCTGACTGATTTCGGAAACCGAGGCAGCAGGCAGGAAGGGCCCCACTGCGCGCATCGAGACCCTGAGGCTCAGAGCTGGGAGGGGAGGAGCCAGCTCAGAAACCTACACCCCACGTCCAAGGCCGGCACAGCCTCTCCAGATGGACAGGACCGGATGAGCCTGGGGAGTCCCCGGGGAAGCAGGAGGCTCCACTAGCGGGAACACTACCAGTGGTAATGATGCAACAAACGGCGCATCTGAGGCTCCCTTATCTCACCCAGGCGCTTCCCCTGCCCCCGTGGACAATATGGACAGGGAGATTGCAAACCCCGGGCGCTGCCTGGGCTGCCACAGCGTCAGGAGCATGGCTGGGGAGGAGGGGCGGTTCCCAGGTCTCCCCTGGGCCTCAGTCTGCCCATCTGTGTGTGGGTCGTGGGCTCACACCAACAGGAAGACGGAGACCCTTGGCACGCAGGGTTTCACAGGCTTGTCGCCACAGGTCTGACTCCAGCCCTGGGAACACCCCCGTAACAGGCCCAGCCCAGAATAGCCTCAACACATGCCTTTCTCCAAAACAGAACGGCAGGACAGGCAATTGCACCTCTGCCACCACGTCCCCCCAGCCGCTGTCCCCAACCACAGACCCTGGGAACTGGCCTAGAAGGTCAGGGGCATCCCAGGCCCTCCTGCGACCATGTACGGCTCAGATCTTATATTTAGCGTCTGAGAACGGCAGTGTGGAGCCTCGGGGAGGGAGCTTGGGGGCCGGGCCTGGCAGGGACACGCTCTGAGCCTCCACCCTGGCCCAGCACTCTCCACCCTGCCCCTCGGCTTCCCACCACCTGCCAGGCAGGCACTTTATACCCCTGCAACAGGTGGGGAAGTGGAGGCAGCTGGTCCCAGAGAAGCTGGGTCCCTGCCCACAGTCCCACACCTGGGCACAGCTGGGCTGTGACTGGAGGTCCCAGAGGGCTTTGCTTCAACCTGGTAAGTCAGGAGACCCCAGGCCGAGGGCCATCTGAGGTCACAGGTTCCAAATGGGGGGAGGCATACAAGCGCCTGCCTCCCCAGGCGGCCCCGGCCCCAGCCCCACGCTGTCCTCACCGCTGGAGGCCCCGTTCCTCCCCTCCTGCCTTGGGAGAGTGTCTTGGAGCACCCTCCTTTGAGTTCCCAGGCCCACTCCCCCTCCCCAGCCTGGCCCACGACCAGGCCCGGTGTTTCTGGCAGTCCGCCCCCACTCCCCCAATCGTTCTTCATCCCTCCGCTTGTCCAACGGCCCCGGGGGCCACTGGGTTCCTTCCAGGAGCAGCCTGGCGGGTGGAAGCCAGAGCTCTGATCTGCGTGTGATCTGTGTCCCCAGCGCCGGCCCTCACCAGCTGACCCAGGCCCAGTCACTCAGCTGCCTGTGCCTCAGTTTCCTCCTCTGCACCTCCAGCATCAGGCTCCCGGGAGCACCCTGAGACGCTGGCCTTGGATGCCCCCCCTCCTGCAGGGCATCCCGGTCTGGGCACCGCAGAACAGAGAGCCCGGAGCCCCGGCCCACTGTGGTATTAAGTCACCCTCCCGGGCCTGGCCCCCTTGGTCACCCAGTGGCTGTCCACTCACCCAGATGCGCAGGACCTTCCGGCCGCCTCTGCCCACCCACTCTGGGCCCTGCCCCGGGCTGCTCCTCACGCTCCCCTGGCTTCTCATTGCTGCTGACCGCTGAGCTGCCAGAGCCACCACCCAGGTCCTTCCCAGGCAGCCTCAGGTCCTCAGGGCCCCTCCTGGCAGCAGTGGGGGTTGCTCACACCAGCAGGAAGAGCCAGGCAGCCGAGCGTCTGCACTCATTCCCACCCACCTTGGCTGTGGCTGCCTAGAGAGGGCCCAGAACTGACCCTCCTTCCCTCCCCCGCCTCCATTGGCCGGAGTCCCTGTCCCCTTGGCACTGGCCGAGTGGACGGAGTAATGAACTCTCCCAGGCCCAGCCCCTGGCATCCAGAGTGTCCTCTCCAGCCAAGAGCCCCAGGGGTCCCTCTATGCAAAAAATCATGACCTTTTAGAAACAAGCAGTGTCGCCGAAAGCCGCCGTGCCCCAGGCCCCAGGGTGTCCCTGGACACAGAGCACTCCCTGATTTGAGTACTACCCCTCTTGGCTCTGCCCAGTCCTCCTTGCCCTGTGCACGCCCCTGAAAGACCCTAGTCAAGAGGAGCCCCCTTGGTCTGTGGGGTGGAGCTACGGTGGGAGGAAACTGGCCCTCCCATCCATGCGGGTCCCTACGCCCCCATGCCCGGGTGCCACACTCTGTGTCCGAGCTGCCCCTCAGCTGGGCCCCACCGGGTGCTGTGTGGGGGCAGTGAGTGTGGCAGGGCCTTGCTGGGCTGCAGCCGACACAGACGGAGGACGCGGAGGCCGAGGCCAGAGCTGCTTTCCTGCTTCTGTGATGCCGCCAAGGCCGCCCAACCTCATCCAGGGCCCCTGGTCAGGCCCTGCACTGGGGAATGTGCCAGTTGCTTTTCAGCATGGGGCTGAACCTGCACACAGACATGGCCAGACCATATACGCAGCACTCTGACCCACAGTCTGGCTACTGGCCCCAAACGGCCGGGACCTGGGTAATAACTGACAGCTTCTGTGATTTTTGTCCCATCTTACAGGAGTCCGACTTCCAGCCAGCAGCCTCTCTAGGGCTTCCCCGAGCCTTCCTTTTGTCTATAAAAAAGCTTTCTATGTATAGAGTGAAACATCCATATGAGAAAACCAGGAGGCTTCCCACTCCCCCGCCCGCCGAGTCTCTGCTAAACGCGGGTGGCAGTGGCCCACTCCCTGCTCCAGCGAGCTCTGCACAAACAGCCTTGCCTGGTCCCACTGGGGGGTGGTGTCCGCTTCTGCAAGGGTTCCAGAAGGAATCCATGGTTTACTGATCTCAGGGGCACAGGGCCGTGGGGAACAATACCCTGGGAGGTGCGGTGCCGAGCAAGTAGGTTGGGGGCGGGAGACACAGCTGAGCTGTGTGCCCCTGGGCAGGCTACCCTCCCCTCGGCTCTCCATCTGTTTAGTGGGTTGGCAGGAATGTGTCCTCAGCACTCCCCAGCCCTGGCTGTAGGGGTGTGGCCACCTCCACACGCACAGGAATTTGCGTTCTTCCCAATCTGTTTACAGCTGACAGCAGCTCTGGCTGAGGCCGGGCAGGACCATCCAGGCTCTGCAGGGCCCAGTGCCCATGGCTCAGGCCAGGCCCCGTGCCTCGGATAGCAAAAGGGTCAGGGCACCGAGAAGGGGTGTCCCCAGCTGCCCCATCCCTGACCGCGGATGGAACTACATGGGGCAGGTCTTTTGCAGACGAAGACCCTGAGGTCCGAGGGGCTCACCCCACCCACGGTTGTGGGACATCGCCAAGGTTCTTCAGGACTTGCTCTTGTCAGCCGGTGGCATGGGACTTCCACAGGCCGGGGTCATGCCTCTCCCCTCAGACTCCAGCTCCTGCGGGCAGGGTCCCCCGCCGGGCCTGGACCTGGCCAGCCTGGCATGGTGATGCCAGCACCTCCATCCAAGTGCCTCTACACTAGGGCAGCTGTGCTGACTCTCGAGAAGCCACTGGGCTGCCCCAGCTGGCAGTTAACAGTCAAGCTGAGCGTGAGTCACGGTGGGGGACAGGGCCATCGCTGGCCCCCACCAGACCTGAGGCCTTGTGCCCAGCCCCTGCGGCGCAGACAGAAACCAGAGCCAGGGTGTGGGCTCTTGAGGTGGGCCCAGCCTCCAGCTGTGCAGTGGCTGGGGGCTCCTGGGTGGGCCCATGGCCGGTAGCGGCACACGGGCCAGGGTGAGGGTAACCAGGCCGGAATCCCAGCATGCATGTGGGTGTCCTGGGCCCTCAGTCAGCACCAAAGGGCCTGGAGGCCCCCCTGTGACATGTTCTGCGTCTGCCTGGACAAGCCCCTTCCCCGTGCAGGCCCCACGGTAGGGAAGGGAGAGGTCTGCCTGAGTCCAGGCTCCCCATGAGGAACAGGCCAAGCCCTGAGCCGGGCAGCACTGGGGAAGCATGCTGCCGGGTACTGCCTTCTGTGCCTGGCACTAAGGGGCTCTGGGGACCCCAAAGCAGTGGTCACGGGGAGGGGGTAGCGCAGGCAGCTTTGGGCGGCCCTTCTGGCACTGGCAGGGGCTGGTGCTTCTGAGCCTTGAGCCAGCGTTGGTGGTGGGGGTGCAGGGAGTGATCTTGTCTTCTAGGGGGTGGGCAGGCAGAACAGCAGGAGAGGATTCCGGAACTAGGAGGCAGGGGCTGCCACACTGTATTTTTAGCTCCTCCAAGAGCCCAAATTTTTCCACTCTTTGGCAACCCATGGATCTCTAGAACTGCACACGTTCCTGGCAGCACCCGGGGTTCCGGGCAGCCTAGGCACTGCGGGCGGTGGAAGCACCTGGAGCGGAGCCTGTCCTACCATGACCCCCACTCCCTCCCTCCCACTCAGACTCCTGGCTCCCCTGAGCCTCCCTGCCAGGCCAAGAGCCCCTGAGGGAACTCCACCGACCTGGTGGCTCACGGGGGGCCCCAAGGCAGGCGAGGAATGGGGTCCACCCACTGTCCCCTGTCCAGAGGCATGGGGAGCACAGGCTTCAGCGAGGGCTGACTGTGTCCTCGCTGTCCCCTGGCCCGTCTCACACCCAAGGAGCTCTCCAGCCCTCATGCCACCTGCAGTCCCCAAGATCCGGACAGAGTTCGAGGCTCCTGCCTCAAAGCCCTCCAAGATCTTGCTCTCCCCCTGCTGTGCAAGGGGGGGCCCCCCGAGCCACTGTGGGGACCCACAGCAGGAGCAGATGGGCAGAAAGGTGCTCTCAGCGGTGTCACCATCAAAAGACAAAGATGGAAGCAGCCCGCACAGTGACGGAGTTCAACCACAGGGTGCGTGCGATGCCACCAGGACACCTGCCCAAACACTAACCTAAGCTGCAAATGGGATGCAGAGGGTCGTGTTTATACCGAGGAAGAAAGCAGGCAGAACGGCCGAAAGACACCAACAGCCTCTCACCGGGGGAAGCCAGGCTCAGAGCAGTGCAGCCCCTGCTCGGGTCACCCCGGGAGCAGAGGGGAGCCAAGGGTCCTTCACGGCACTCTGGCAAGTGTTGACGGAGGCCTCGTGAGTGGAGAGCAGTTGGGGGTCCTGGCTGGCCAGCGCTGATCGCCAGGGGACACCACTGGTCTGGAGTCGGGCCACAGCTGGGCTCTCTGTGTCCCCAGACTCTGGGGCAGACAATGGGCCTGTGGGAGGTGCGGTTCCTGGGTTAGGAGCAGAGCCCCATGGAACCACAGGGAGGAGGGTGGCTCTGTGCAGGGGGAATGGGGGGGTGCAGCAAACAGGAAATGGGGAGGAGGGCTCACGGGGAGGAGGGCTCACGGGGAGGAGGGTTGGCAAGAGCAGCCCAGGCAAGGGAGGACAGGAAGGGCGGAGGCCCCACGCCAGGAAGCCAGGCTCTTGCTTCCACCTGCACTGAGGGTGTGTAGGGCCTGGGTGGGCGCGCAGCTTGCCGGTCACCGGATGGGCCTTCTCCAGGACATAGCGCCTCAGCTGCACAAAAAGCAGGGCCAACAGGTGCTCCCTGAGGGCCTGGCCACCTCTGCCATTCTCGGGGGTCCGGGCTGGAGTCTGGGGGCCCAGGGAGAGGCGTGTGGGCACCAGCAGCTGCCTTGGGGGCACTTCCTGAGCCTGAGGGCCTGCCAGCACCTACCATGGCTGTGGCTGGGAGTGACGCATGCAGATCTGTGGTTAGGGGCTGGGGAGGGCCCAGGGCAGGGGGTGTGAGCCCAGGGCTGGCTATCACAGGCCCAGACGAACCCGGCAGGGGCTCCACGGCGGCAGGCGGCCGGGAGCATGGAGACCAGGGGCTCATCACCAGAATCCTCCGACCTGGGATTCCTCCCCTCAGGCCAGACACATTCAGAGATGTCTCTGCCAAAGCCCCCAGGTCCCTCCTCTGTCCTCAGAAAAGGCCTCTCCCAACTTGGGAGGGGAAGGGCAGGGCTGGCTGGAGCCAGGCCCCAGCTTTGGGGTTCGGGTCCTGGTTGCTGTGTGCCTGGCTGGGCCCCAGGGTGTCCAGCCTCCACCCTGCCCGTGCCAGGACAGGAGGGCTGCCCACTGTCGGCCCACAAGCCAGGCTCCGTGGTCCCTGCCCCCAGCCCACATCCCTGCTAGCAGCTGCCTTCCCAGGAGCAGGGAGAACAAAGACAGATTGAGAGTTGGGGAGAGGCTGAGTCTGGGCACCCAGCACGGCCACGGACTGCTGCCAAGGCCAGGGTGGGGGGTGGCTCTGATTGTGGGTGCCACCAGGCTCTGCTGCTGACCAGCCTGTGACCCACAGGATCTCCTGGTTCCTGTCCTTAAATGGGGACGAGCGTGTCAGTGCCAACCCTGCAGCTTACTGACAGATCAAGACGCCGGCTGTAACCAGTGTGTAACCACGCACAGCGTGTGCCCTGACCACCTGCCCTCCCGATCAGCCCACCTCCTGCTTGGCGGCTGGGATGGAGCTGGAACATTGCATGAGTCTCCCCAGCCCCTGCTCAGTGTCTCTCCAGCTCTGCTCCAGGCAGCCAGTGCCAAGGAGCCCATCAGGCCTGACCAGGCGAACAAGATCCTCAGCGTGGGTGCAGCGTGCCACTTGGCATCGCTTGCTGGGACACGAGAGTGCCAGGGGTTCTCTGCACATGGAAGCACAGGCAGGGGCCCTGGGTGTCCCCAAGGGGCTCCGGTTCTCAGGCCACTCACGTCTGTACACGAGGTGGAGGCAGAGGCAGGTGGGGACAGGTGGTTACTCCCTCACCCCCACCCTGTGTCCTCCTCCCAGCCTAGGCTGGGTGCAGGTGATGGTCTGAGCTGTGTCTAGAGCAGGAACAGGGACCCAGGGGCACAGAGGGTGGGGCAGGCAGGCTGCACACCAGGGCCACGTCCCAGGGCCCGCAAGGGCCCAGGTGCAGATGGGGAGATGGAGGCCAGTGGGAGGCTGGCCTTCCTCACACAGATGGCCACGTTCACCCCCGACCCGGTGAGGGCCAGGACAGCTCAGGCACAACAAACCCCTGCACCGCTGGCCATGGATACGGGTACGCCATGCGTGTTGGGCGGCCACTGGCTGGGCAGAGCGAGGGGCTGGGGCTGGCCTCTGCCCACAGCAGCTGCATGGGGGGTCAGAGGTGATACAGAGAAGCCGCTACCCAGGGCTGTGTGTCCTGCAGGCCACTGGTTCCCTCCCCCTCCCTCCCAGCTGTGCCCTGGGCTGGCCCCAGCACTAGGCTTTGACACTGGCCTTCACCTGCAAACTGGGAAGCAGACAGCCTGTCCTCACCACCCCAGGTGTGGTTCCTGGCTGAGTTCTGGGCCACCGAGGGCTGCCTGAGGGCCTCCGCCTTCACTGTGAGGTGGCCTGGGGCAGAGCCCTGTAACAGCAGGGCAGCCGTCCATCCGCCCCACCCCGCCTCTCCCACCCTGGACCTTGGGGTGCTCAGACTGTGTCACGGGAAGGGGGTGGGTGGAGAGTGCCATCACAGCGAGGGAGCAGGGGTCCCTGCGCAAGCCACCAGGGCTGGGAGCCTTGGCAGCATCTTCCCACGTCCTTCTGACCCTGCAAAGGCCTTGATCGGTGGCCAGGGCCCGGCCAGGCCTCCAGCGGTGCCCAGCTCCTCCTCCCGGGTCTTCATGCCATTTCCAATGCACAGAGGTGGGGGCGGAGGGAGACAGGCACCCAGCCACAGCCAGTCACCCTTCTGAGGTGAGAACAGGAGGGAGCTGAGGACACAGAGGCTCGGGACGGCCCAGCCAGGCCCTTCTCTCGGGACTCTCCCACTTCCTCCCCGTCCCTCCCCAGCTGCCTCTGGGAAGAGCTGTAGGCAAAGGAGGAAAGAGGCCTTGGACTTTGCGCTTGGCCATTCTGTCCTGAGGGCCTTCACGCTGGTCACTCACCCAGGCTGTGACCCAGGCCCTGGCCGGCTGGGAGGGCTTCCAGGGCCTGGGCTGGCTGGTCATCCCACCCAGGCAGTGACCCAGGCCCTGACCTGCCAGGAAGGCTCCAGGGTCCGCACTGGCCCTTTGGCGGTTGCCTGTCTGCATGGGCTGTTCTGGAGTGACACAGGTGGGTGCCTGGAGGAAGGGCCTAATCCTGCCCACCCCCACCCCGCCGCCACTGAGTTTGGAGGCCCAGTAAGGGCTACTTGACCAGGACAGGCCCATCCTATTCCCAGAGTGGCAGTGCCAGGACCCTGAGCCTGCCCTGGTGATGGCAACAAGGGGTGGAGAGCCTCAGGCTCCAGCTACTCTATGGGGCCGGCCTGTTTACATGCTGACCCCCAGTAAGTGCCCTGTGCCTGCCTGGCACGTTGCTGAGTGGTGCTGGCCTCCAGTCTCTAGGCACAAAGGCAGACGCACACAGTAGGGGCTTTATCAGCTCCCCCTGCCAGAATAGACGGCACTGAGTATAAAATGGCACCGACTGTCCCGTGGCTGCCTCCTCATCTGTGAATGCTCCTGCAGGACCCACGCCTCCCTGGAGGGATGAGGGTGGAAGACTGTGTGTGGGGACCCGCAGTCCGGCACGTTCCTTGGTTCCTCCCCCACATGCTCAGCACACAGACCCTGCCCAGGCTGGTGTGAATGGTGAGTGGATAGGCCCTTGGGACTGACGTGAGTCCTAAGAGGGGCGACCCTGAGCAGTCCCTATGGCTCCTTATGTAATCACAGCTGAGAAAGGACAACCCCTCACGAGAGGTCAGGCACCACCAGTCTGCCCTGCTCTCCCGGCCTGGCGGTCGCCATGGTACACCGGGGCTGGGCAGGGGGGCAGCTGTGTGAACAGACCCCACCCAGGCTCAGGACACAGGCTGTCTGGGTGCTCAGAGGCAGACTGGGCAGGCCCCTCCCTCCTAGGGTGAGGCTGGCAGGAGCGGGAGCCTCTCTAACGGGGCCAGGTGGTTGGATCCTGCTCACACCTCCAGCGATGGGGAGCCTGCGCCCATGCACTCTCTCCTTCCCACCCAGCTGGTAGCAGCCTCCTTGTGTTTGACATACGGGGTCCGCTAGGCCTGGCTCTGCTGTGGCCCCCAGGGCGGCCCTCCAGAGACTGGGGAGCTCCTGGGTGGCCTCTCCTCCCAGCCTTCCATCCACATCCTGAAACAGGTGGGTGTGCCTCCTCCAACGCAGTGTGTCCACTGGGCCATGAACCACATACCTATCACACACCTGCCATGTGGAAGACGGAGGTGGGGGGGCCCACAGCAGGGAGTCAGGTCTCATCCCTGACAACGGGGAAACTTGACCTCCAGGCACCAGCAAAAAGCCAGGGGCTTGAGCTTACTTCACTGGCCCGGTCCAGAGCTGGGCCAGCTGCGCCCTGCCCACACCCACAGGCAGCACGAGTTACTTTCCAGTCACCGCCCACCCCTCTCGCAGCCTGCACAAACCCTGTAACTTTCCCAACCCGGGAAGCAACTGCGCTTTGATGGAAGGCGCACAGAGTCTATTTCAGGTAGGAGCTTCCACGTCCCCACATGTGCGGTGCGTGTAATTAGCTTGACAGCCGTCAGCTCCTCCACAAAGTGGGCGCTCACCTGAAGGTTAACTCTTAGCTGCCGAGGAGCCCTGGCTGTGGAGCCTACAGGTGCAAGTGGCCACTCGGTCTGCCCTGTGAGGCCTCCTTTGTCGGCCTGCAGGGCGCATGACCGTCCAGGGATGGAGGGCGGGGCCTGGGCAGGGGTCAGCTCCCTCGGGTCCCAGGAGGGCCGACTGCAGCAACCTGGCTTTTAGAACAGAAAGTGGCTGCTGCCCTGGCGGGGGCGGGTGGGAGCAGTGTGAGGTCTCAGACCCCAGGTCTGGAACCCAATGCTGCTATTTGCTGCACTGGGGCTGAGCACCCATGACCCAAAGGCCCCTGGCTGGGCAGCACCCTCGGGGTCTGGAGCGCCGCTCTGGGAGCCTACCTTCCCTAACGAAGGGTGGCAGGGAGCAGGTCCCTGCCTGAGCTGCCGTCCCACCCTTCAGAGTGCAGATGTGGTAACTGAGGCCTGAAAAAGCAAGTACCCTGCTCCATTCCAGCACCAGAGTGGGGGAGGGCTGGCAGTAACGGCATTTCCCAAGTCCAGTGCCTTCTGGCCTGCCTGACCTCTGGCACAGTTCCTGGTTCCCTGCCTGGGCAGGGTCTCCGCTGCTGTGCCTCCTGGTGCGTCCAACTGGTGTGGGCAATAATGCCGTGATGACAGCTGAGCTGCAGAGCCCTGGCTGGGGAGCCCGAGCCCCAGAAGGCCCAGACAGACAGACAGACCACCCCAACACCTGTGTTCCCCACAGGGGGACTGGGGGCAGAGACACAGCTGGTCACCCAGGCTTCCCTCCTTAGTCACGGTCACTCCTGGGGTGGTTCCCCAGTTAGAGGGTTGACGGGTGGGTGTGAGGGTGCACAGGGTTGCCTCCCACCCCGCCCACAAGGAATAGAGAGCTGTGATGGAGTCTGATTCCCCCAAGCCGGCCAGTGGAGGGGACCAGGGCCCCCTGTGCACCCACTTGCGCGTAGGCAGCTGGAAGCCAAGCAGTCAGGGTGGGGCAGCAGCCCGGCGTGCACCTCTGGGTGCCCCCGGGCGGCAGACCCGAAGTTGAAGTTTATGTTCCCAACTGTGGCTGATTCATGGTCAGGATGTGGCAGCCGCGAGGCGCAGAAATCCCGCCTGCCCCGGGAGTAGGCCCAGCCCACTCTGTGGGCAGTGCGCGCTCGGGCGGTGCCTCGGCGCCGGGGACCACGGTCCCGGGCGGGGCGCGAGGAGCCGGCAGGGCCAGGGGCGACCTGGGGTCCTCGCCCGGGACTGTGCCCTGCGCCGCGGGACGGCCCGCCGCCACCTGGGGCGCACACGCCGCAGCCCGGAGCCTCACTCTTGGACCCAAGCGCACCCTCGCCTCCTCCCGGACTCAGTTTCCCCTGAGGCTCCTAGCGGGCCCCGAGGCCAAGGACTTACCGGGTGAGGCGGCGGCGCGGCCAGCGCTCCGTCCGGGGCCGGGTCAGGGGCTGCGGGCAGCCGGCGCCCACTGCGGCGCTCGCACGGCTCGGACGGCGGCTCCCAGCGGGCGCGGGGCGGGCGGGAGGAAGAGGAGGTGCCGCCCCGCCCGTCAGCGGCCACGTGGGGAGCTGGCGCGGGCCGGGGCGGGGCCGAGGAGGGGTCGCTGGGGTGGCCCCGCCCACCGTGGTCCGCCCCTGAAGGCGCTTTAAGGGGTCTCCCCTTGCCCGGGAATCCCGTGGCCGCCCCCTCTCGGGCCCAGCTGCCCCGGCTCCTGATGGGCGGAGATGGGGGTGGGTCGCGCGGAGCGGGGCCGTCCCCCGCCTCGGCCCCGCCGTTCCCCCCTCCCTGCCCTCCGCCGCCTCCCGTCCACCTACACCCCGCATCCTCCAGGCTCGCGCCCCGGCGCCGGTGGGACTGGCTTCCCAGGCGCCGGTCACCTCCTGCTGCCCCGGCCAGGACTCCTGTTCCAACCAGCCGGATTCGGGGATCCCTCGGCAGAGCTGTGTCTTCCCAGGCTTCGGGGACCGAGAGCCTCCCCATCAACCAGGCCGGCCATGTGGCCTCCTCTCCGCAGCCCTTCCTGACCCCCCTCCTCCCCTGATGGGGCCTCGGGGGTCTTGGGCAGCCGCACTTCGCCGGTTGGTGGAGGCAGCTGTGTGAGGGCCGCGGAGGTGCCGCGATGGGTGGGTTTTCTCTGCCACCCCTCTGCTGTCTGGCCTCATCTGTCTTCTAGATTGGGGGGCACCCATCCCCCCATCCCTGATATTGACCAGCTTAGGGCGCGCCCATAGTCGGCTCTGAAAGCCAGCCTGGCTGGATGAGAGCCAGGCCCCAGCTCTGGAAGTCCCTTCTGATGTCTGACCCTCAATCAGAGCTGCAGGAAACTGCATCAGGCCTGGAGTTTGGGGTCACTGGGGGGCAGCTAGAGGGAGAGCAGAGGAAGGCAGGCCTGGGGGAGCCCCGTGTGACGTGGGTCGGAGCAGACACAACCCTGCCCTGAGAACAGGCTCCAGCACTCCCTGTACGACCTCGGGCTGGGATATGACCCTGTGGAGCCTCAGTTTCCCCATCTGTAAAACAGAATAAGCACCCGTAAGGGCTATATGAGTGTCAAGAACATGCGGATAAAGTGTCTCTGCTGGCGTCCTGACATCTCTCCAGAGAGCCTGCTGTGTGGGCAGTGGCAGGCAGGGCTCAGGGTGAGGGCAAGGGCAGTGAGAGGGCTTCTGAATGGCTAACCAGCCCCGGAGCAGTTTCTGCTTTGAGGCCAGCTGCGCGTGCTTCGGCCTTGGCGCGCCTCCCCTCTGTGTGGGGATAGCCCCGGGTTGCTGGCTGTGTCTGTTTGCTCCCTGTGCCCACCCTGCCCTGCCCAGGAGCTCCAGCCCCGGAAGTTTGCTGGCTCGGCCCCAGTACAGGAGCGGCTGCTGGCAACAGCCCCGAATGAGCTCCTGAGGGCTGGGTGTGCCCAAGGAGCCAGCCAAGGCAGGCGCTCACTGGACGCCCTCCAACCTGGGCGCGGCGGCTGCTCCCAGACAGGAGCTCTGCAATTCTTGGAATGCACCGGGAAGGCCTGCAGGCCCCCGCCACACCTGGCTCCAGGGCCCCTCCAGAGCAGGAGGCCTTTCTGCCTTCCTGCCTTCCTGCCCTCCTGTAAGCTGGGCTCTGGGTCTCCCCCTGCATTCCTGGACCCGAGCACTGGTGTCTTTGCTGGCACCACCTGAGGGTAAGGGTGGAGGGCACAGGCGGGGCTGACTCATCTGGGTTGGGAGCTGGTGAGCTGGCGCCTGGCTGCAGAGGCGCTGGTCAGTGGGTGTGTTTGTAGATCCAGGGGATGGAGGAATGTGGCGAGGTTGGTGGGGAGTGAGCTTTGACCTGCAGCCCCCTGCCCTGCCCACCGGCCTGGGGGAAAGGCAGAATCCTGAGCCTCACCCAGAGGCTGGAGCTGGAGGCCGGGTGTGGGCCAGGGGTTCAACCTCTCCTGGCACTTCTGTAGCTGCACAGATGTGAGGACTCCTGCCCCGATGGGGAAAGGGAGGGCCCAGCGCCCCCAGGGCCGCTTCTGCCTGAGGCTGTCTCCCTTGTGCCCAGTCATGCTTCTGAGCTGCCCCCTGGTCCAGAGAGGCCAGCGCAGGCCAGAGCAGGGTGAAGAAGGTGGGGTGAATGTGAGTTAGTCAGAGAGAGGCTGGAAAAGTCCTTAGGGTCTGGAGGGACTGCAGAGGAGGGCTTTGGCCCTGGTTCAGGGTGTGTGTGTGGTGAAGGCCGAGGTCAGAGGTCTGGGAGGGTGGGAGTGTGAACACTGAGAGGGGCTTTCCCCCAGGCTTGAGCCCACCATGCCCAGGGCAGCAGGGTTCAACCCGTCTTGACCACTGATTTTCTGAGACATGCAGAGGTCCCCTCCTGTTTCCCTTCGGCAGCTCACCCCCAACTCTGCATCTCCAGCACCCCCAGACTCCATCCCGGCCCTATTCTGCACTTGCTTCCTGGGCCTGGGGTCGAAGGGAGGACCAATTTGGCCTCAGAAACACACCACCTGTGGTCACTACTGGCAGCTCCCGGAGCTGCTTCTGGAGGCCATGGCCTGTCTGGAGGCTCCCCTCCTGGGCATGGGTCCTTCCTTGGAGCTGGGTACACACATGCTCACCCACAGCTGTGGGTGCCCAGATGCCTGAGAACAGGAACATGCAGGTACAGGCAGGCGCTGTCACACACCCAGGCGGAGGCACACGTGCCTGGCCACAGGCACAGAGAGTGCGAGGGTGGCCCTGCCACTGCAGGCCTGCAGAGAGCTTGCCTCCATCTCTCGCTGGGAGATTGGGATGAGTGGGAGAGCAGGCCTTGGCACCACCGGCTTGACTTCTGCTAGGAACAGGCAGGCAGCGTGGGCATTCCTGAGAGGAATCCTTTCAGCCTGATGTTGACGCCGTGCAAAGTCAGGACATGCAGCAGGTGGCCACTTGCAGGCTCAGAAGGGCCGCCTGGGGTCCACCTGAGCAGCAGTCTGGCCATGGCTTCATTTCCTTTGTCAATTCAGCACCCGGAATGCTTTTTATCATTTTTTAATTTTGAGATTTTTTTTTTTTGCATCCTACTGGGGTGCCCTGAGATGATCTCCGATCTTGTTACAGAATGAAATAAGTGAAAACCTGCCCACCCACGCATGTCCACCCACCTGTGTATCCATTCACCCATCCAACCCCACACACCTACACTTCGTCCATCCACCCCACCCTCCCACCCACCCTCATCCATCCATCTGCCCATCCATTCATCCATTCACTCACCCACCCATTGTCCACACATCCATCCCCCTACCCATCCCCCTGGCCACCCATCATCCACTCATACACCCATCCACCCAGCTACCCATCCATCCACCCACCCTCATCCGTCCATCTGTCCATCCATTCATTCATTCATTCATTCACTCACCCACCCATTGTCCACTCATCCACCTACCCACCAACCCACCCATCATCCACTCAATCCACCCACCCAGCTACCTACCCATTCATCCACCCATCCATCCACCCACCCACCTCTCCAGCTGTGGCACCTTGGGCAGCTGATCTGCCCTGTACTTGCTGACAAGGACGTGACCCCACCCTCCAGTCACCTGCAGCCAGGTCCCTCCTCCCACATCCCTGCCCGTCCCTCAACTCTTCGCTCTGCAGCTGGCAGCTTTGCCGCTGGGGCCTCAGAAGCCCCTGGCGATGCCTCTCGACATCTTGCAAACTTCTCGTGCATTTCTCAGTTCAAACTCCAAGAGCACCTGCGTCAGCCTGTCTGTGTCTGGCTGCAGGAGGTAGGCATTGGTCAGGGCTTATCCCTGGTCTGGGGAGGGGGAGGCAGGCGCTGGGGCCAAACTGCTGCTCTTAGAAGGGACAGTGGGTGGGGTGGTCAGTCAGGGGCTTGCAGCGGGCAGGGAGCTCTGTCCTCTTCATTTGAATATTGCACACACATACAGTAGAATCTCGTTATTTGCAGCTTCTGTACTTGCAAATTTGTCTACTCACTAAAATTGATTTGTAAACCTAAAACCAGTACTTGCTTAGGAACGGTCTGCGTCTCTTGAAAATGAAATAAAATAAGATCAATACTTGCTACTAAGGTGACGTGTCCTATGGAGAAAATCTGTGTGTTGGAAAGGCTTTTACAGGCATGAGTAGCTGTGCTCTTGGCCGGGAGTTCAGTGACGTACATTAACAGAAACACATAAATAAGTCCATTGTGTACTGATTGGTAGCTAAAAAGGCTGGACCAGAGGCTTGTAGGAACCTGGCCCTCTATTTCCCCTGGGAGCAGAGAAGGTTCCGCATTCGCTGAGTCAGTGTTTGCAGCCACATCACGGAGCGCAGGACGCGCCATCACAGAGAGAGCTGCTGCATGGCCTGCATGAGGTGCCCAGAGCTTCGGCCTGCTACACATGGAGTTTTCACATTCATAGAAACTCACGTAACCACTACCACCCACAGTAAACTATGGAACACTTCCAGGGCCCAGAAAGTTCCACTGCATAGCCCCCTCCGTGGGCACCCCCCACAGCTAACTGCTGTTCTCATCTCTGCCACCAGAGATCCGTCATCCTGGGATTGCATGAACTGTCAGCCTTGTGCCCGGCTTCTTTTGCTCCACAGTCTCTGAGATTCATCCACACGGTGGTGTGCGTCAGTTGCTCATGTTTCTTGATTTCTGTGAAATGTTCAGTTGCACAAACCTATCCACCGAAAGCTGAGTTGCAGAGGCAGGGGCTCCTTTGGGCACCTCACCGAGCAGGCTGAGCCAGTGCTGGCCCTGGGGAGACGCAGTCCGCCTTCCTGCTGACCTCCCGTGAGCCACTGAGCTGTCCCTCCCCTCCCCAGCCTCTTTCTCAGTTGCCTCAGTTGTCCGGTGGGAGTCTAGATGGGGTGGGTGCTGTTCCCCATGGCAGCACGCAGGTTCCTCGTATGATGGGGAGAGCCACTCAGCTTTGAATCGTCTTATGTTGGGGGTCCATGCCATCTTTTGCTTCAAGAAGGGGCTCTGAAGCTGATGAGGTGAGGAGACACTGGGCCTTGCAACCCCGTTGCTGGGAACCTGAGGGGCTGGAGGGAACCCCAGATGGGTTCCCTGGAGGTCCTCCTTTGAGAGGAGACATGCCTGAGACCCATCCACAGCCCAGCCCAGGGTCTGCGTGAGGGTAGCTGTGTTCTGACTCACCCTGCCCTTGGCCTTGAACCCTGCAGACTCAGCAGAGACCGGGCTGGGCGTCAGAGAAGGGAAGGCGGGGAGAGGGCTCAGGGCAGGGGCTGTAGGTTGCTGGACTGGATCCTGCCTGATGATCTCAGAGGGAAGGAAATAAAGTCTGGAATGCTTTGCAGGTGATTTTTAGCCACTGAACTGTGTTTTGAAGACTAGTAGGTCTCCGGAGGTAACTGTGTGTGTGTGTCGGGGGGCGGGTTTCAGACATATTTATGAATGGAATGGTGACTGGAATGAGGCCACCGCTGTGGGCTGTGACTGTCTGCCCTCCCCTGTGGGCCTGCCCCTGCTCTCTTTGCTCTCCCCTCCCCCCTTCACTCTCCCCTCCACCCTCCCATCTCTCCCTGAACGCCTCCCTCCCTCCCTGCCCCACAGCTCTGGGGCCTTCAGGGTCACTGTTGCCAGCCTTCTGCCCTGACACGCCTGGTGGGGACCCAGGCACTCAGGGAAGCCAGGCTCCTGGAGTGGATGGTGGGAGGCAGGGAGTGGCAGCCCCAGGCTGGGGCATGCAGGAGGACGAGTGCTTGGGATTTATTCTGGATGGGTCACCAAGAGGCTACCGAGGGGTCACCACAAAAACCAGTTCGTGCTGCCTCCCCAGGGCCACTCCTCCCCTCCACCTCTCCCCTCCCACATGGCAGCCACCCGCAGACCCCTCCCCCAGGTCTCTGTGTCTTTGAGGACCTATGTTGCTCCTTGGGTTTTTGACATTAATACTCAGTTTATTAAAGTAGCACATTTAAAATCTCATTTTTGCCAGGCACGTAATCCCAGCACTTTGGGAGGCCAAGGAGGGTAGACTGCTTGAGCCCAGGAGTTCAAGACCAGCCTGGCAAACATGGGAAAACCCAGTCTGTACCAGAAATATGAAAATTAACCAGGCATCGTGGTGTGTGTCTGTAATCCTAGCTACTCGGGAGGCTGAGGTGGGAGGATCGCTTGAATCCGGGAGGCTGGGACTGCAGTGAGCCAAGATCACATCACTGCACTCCAGCCTGGGCCACAGAGCAAGAGCCTGTCTCAAAAAATAAAATAAAATAAATAAAATAAAATTATGCTTCCCCCCCCACCAAACGTTTGGGTTTATTTTACCAATTGCATTCATTTGGTAAATTCTACCAATCCCTTTCAAGGTGCTTCTCCTGCATTTTAAAGGCGCTTATGAATGAATGAAGTATCTCCATTGTCTTTGCCAGCAATTCGGATGCACAAGCCTTTGCAAGCAGCGACTCCATGGCGCAAACCTTTCAACAGACTGATTCTCCATTTCTTCAAAAATCCCAACGTTGTCTGCAAAGGCAGCTCAACTGTTTCCTTTCTTTTCCCTTAAAGTCACAGCTCTGAGTCAGCCACACGTGGACAGATCTGTAACAGCAATGATAACCACGGAAGTGCGTTTCACAGATGTCCAGGTGCTAGCTGCAAGTGCGGGCGCTCAGCACCCGGGTCTCCTTCCACCCTCCCTGCCGTGTGAGGTGGGCACTGGGGCCTCCACTCTACAGGGCACGCTGAGGCCCAGGGAAGGGCATTGCCCTCCAGCCCCGCCCTGAGTGCCGTCTGACCGTGTGACGCTGAGCTACCCCAGGCACACCCAACATTGTGAAGGCCCCAGTCACTAGTGCAGACCGAGTGCACACAGACAACCCCTCAGTTTAACCCAGACGCAATAATCCTAGGGTTGGCTGACTTTCTTCCATCCTAGAGGCTAGACTGGCCCAGGACGGAGGTGAGGGTTTTAGGAGTGGCCACTGCTGGGGTGGCCCTTCCCCTAGGTGAGGGCTTGGTTTCACAGGGAGCAGTCCTGAGTTAAGGTAATAATTCCCCAGGTCTTTTTTTTTTTTTTTTGAGATAGAGTCTCACTCTGTCACACAGGCTGGAGTGCAGTGGTGTGATCTCGGCTCACTGCAACCTCCGCCTCCCAGATTCAAGCGATTCTCCTGCCTCAGCTTCCCAAGTAGCTGGGACTACAGGCTCATGCCACCATGCCCAGCTAATTTTTTGTATTTTTAGTAGACACAGGGTTTCACTGTGTTAGCCAGGATGGTCTCCATCTCCCGACCTCAGGTGATCTGCCCACCTTGGCCTCCCAAAGTGCTGGGATTACAGGTGTGAGCCACTGCACTCAGCCTTTTCTTTTTTTTCTTGAGAGAGAATTTCGCTCTTGCTGCCCAGGCTGGAGTGCAATGGTGCAATCTCGGCTCACCGCAACCTCCGCCTCCTGGGTTTAAGTGATTCTGCTGCCTCAGTCTCCTGCGTAGCTGGGACTACAGACATGCGCCGACATGCCTGGCTAATTTTTGGTATTTTTAGTAGAGACCAGGTTTCTACATGTTGATCGGGCTGGTCTTGAACTCCTGACCTCAGGGGATCCACCCATCTAGGCCTCCCAAAGTGCTGGGATTACAGGCGTGAGCCACCATGCCCGGCCCCCAGTTCTTACAGAACCTTCTAGTTTCACTGCCAGCTTGGAAATAGATCAGACTCTTTCTTCTCATCCACGTCACTTCCCACCTTGATGGGACCTGCTGCTGGGTGACGCTGGACTCTGGCTGTGTCCTCCCCTCACTGGCCTGCGGGCCACGCAGCTGGCTTGCTTCCCAGTGCCTCCAGGGGTGCTGCCCATGCTGAAGGTCCCTGCTCCCTGCTGCTCTCCCACCTCCTGGCCCTGCTCCGGGCCGCTGCAGGCAGCCGCCTGCTCATCTGGGGCACCTCTTCTGCCAGTCTCAGCTTTGCCCCAGCCGCCATGCTTTTCTCATGGAAAGGAACCCATTTGCTCCTGACCTCTTCCAGGATGACAAGTGACAGATTCCAGAGGGGAGCCGGTGCTTCCGTCCCAGGCCTAAGCCCTCCGTCTCCCTCCCCACACTGCGGCCTCCTGCCTGCATCTTCCTGAGCCCAGCACAGCGTTCCCTTTCTCCTGTAGAATAGCAGGGAGACTTACGTGTTAAAAATAACCAAGAACCCCAAACCCTATTGGACTCAAGATACACTGGCTGTGTCAATTCCCCACCAGGTAACGGGGTCTTTCCCATGCCACTGCACAGGCTGGGGGCTCTTCTGAGACCCAGGGAACTCCTCCAGCCCCTCCTTCCCTCCCTGGAGACTCCGGCCTTGGGAGAGTGACTGCTCCCTTCCTCCCCACAGAGCCTCAGCCTGGAATCTTCACTTGCAAACATCCGTTTTCCTGCCTGGCTCCCTGCCTGGCTCCCCAGTTAGACTTTGAGTTCCAGGCCCGGTGTGGCCAGGGGTCAGCCATGCTGAGCCACCCATGGGGTGTCGTGGGCTCCAGCCCTCAACCTCACCTGTCCTGCCCTCGCTGGCTCTCCAGGGGTGCCTTAGAGTGAACCCAGGCTGTCTTGCTCTGCGCCCACGTGCTACCCTCCAGTTCCTCCGCAGCCTGTGCCTCCCGCACTCTGACGCTGCAGCCACCCCTCCACCTTCTCGGCTACCCCAGCTTGGCCGTGTAGGTCCTGACCTCTTATCTTGGCCATATTTTCAAAATAAAGTAGAAATCCAGTGCGAATTTCATGAGACATGGAGTTTGCTGAGCGGGGGCGCTGGCGCCCATGTGCCTTCTGCATCAGGAGTCCTAGACGCTGCCCCCAGCCCTGAGAGCCAGATGTGATATAACTAGCTCCGTGTGCAGTGTCCCCAGGGTGAGGGCCAAGCCTGCATGCAGCTTCCTGTGGGTGGCGTCCAGGAGAATGTTCTGTGTTCCTTTTTTCACCTTTCACCCGCCGTGCCCTAGTGAGTGAGCACGGGGCATTGGTGGGCCCCTGTCACAGTGGGGCGCGGGGAGGGCCCTGACCTGCTCCTGCTTTTTGGGGTCCTGGCCCCTCGCCCACCCTGTTTCTTCCTGCATGTGCCGGTGTGTGGATCCTTCACAGCTTGGTGCCGCCCCCCAGATGGCAGCACGTGAGGTCGGCCTCTCTTCCAGGGCCTGGCTCGGGAGGAGCCGGTGTTGTTTGCTGGGAGAGTGAGTCAGCCGGCAGCTCTGTCTCCTTGGCCTGGGTGGAGTTTCTGTTTAGGAGGCACAGGGCGCTCCACAGCCTGCGTGAGCCCCTCCGGCCGAGACACCGCCTCCATGGCCACTGCGAACCACCAGCTCTGGTTTCTCTTCCCTGGGCTGGTTAGTTCAGCCGCACCTACCCTGATGGCAGGCCTCCTCTGTGTGCATGTGTGTGCATGTGCGTGTGCATGTGAGTTTTCCCTGGGAGGTGGCTCCGGGCTCCAGTCCCTGAGCACTGATGAGCCTGGTTCTGTTCCAGCCAGGGGCCCCGCTGGTCCAGCTGGCAGAGCCTGGTCAGCTTCGCCCTCCTCCGACACTGCGGACTCAAGGCCTGAGTCATCGCCAACCTCCCTGTGGCGGTGGCTGGGCCTGGGGGCCTGGGCCTGGGCATTGCGGGTGCACAGGCCCTGGCGGGTGGGAGCTGTCGGACCACGGCTCAGCACCGCCCTGGCCTGTGCGGCAGGGACCCCTGCGTGGGCTGCATTCCAGAGCACAGTCCTGGCCTGGCCTGCCTGGAGGGACTCTCGAGTGGCCCTGTGGACAGTGCAGTCCCCTGGTACAGTGGGAGGGCACTGTGGCCGGGTCGGACTGGGTCCTGGCTGTGCTGCTTGTGCTGCCTGCTGAGCTGGGGTGGTGATAACAGTCCTGCCTCCTAGGGCTGCTGGACGGGGAGGTGTGTGTAAAGCCCCAAGCCCGGCCCAGCTACCGTCAGTAAAAATGGCCCAGATGCCAAGGCATGGGTGGGAGTTGGCAGCCTGGTCAATGGCCCCAGGGTCAGAGCCGCTTCAGCGTGTGCAGGGAAGGCTCCTCTGCAGGCACTGAGGTCGGAGGGGCGAGAGTCAGAAGGAGGGTGGGTGTGTTCCACAAGCAAGGAAAGATGACAGAGGCTTTGAGCGCAGCTCGGGGACCCTGACTTATGGGACTGGACTGGAGGATCCCCTTGGCAAGGGGCAGAGGTTGGCAGGGCGGAGGGGGCGAGTTGGGGCAGAGCCGGTGGGAGCTGGTGAATGGTAAGGAGATATGTGAGTGTGAACCTGAGAGAGTGCGTGTTTGGGCAGAGGCCAGGGAGTCAGCGTTCGTTCTTTGCAGAGGGCAGCGATGCCCATGCCCAGGAAGGCCTCGGGCACCCAGCCGTGCGGCAGCCAGGCTGGCTGAGAATGAGGTAATTTACAGAGGACTCGGGACCCTCAGGGGCCCATCTCGACCCTGTGTTGCCTTCCTCTGTGGCTTCAGTCCTGTATTGGCCCAAGACCCCCTAGAGAAGAGCCAAGACATCTGGGGTCTCTCCGGAGCAGCCTGGTCCCCTGCAGTCCTTTTCGAGGCCTGGATTTGACACTGCAGGAGCCACAGAGCTGTGCCGGCCCCAGGCCCCTGGGACCCCTGGTTTGTCCCCATCCACGTGGTGTGGGCCGGGTGCCCTGCCCCAATGCTGGGCCTGAGGAATGCCTAGGGAAGGAAGCTGGGCTGGGCCCACTGCTCAGCCACCAGGCCCGGCAGTGCCATCACCCTGCTTAGGGATAGGCAGGCTCAGGGCCCGGGCTCGCCTGGGCCACAGAGCAGCTGCTGCGGCTGGGGCTGGAGCCCAGGGCGGTGCCTCCCTGACCTGGCTCCAGCCAGCTCCCGGCATTTCCGTCCCCAGGAGGAGACGAACACCTGCACCTCCTTCCCTCTCCAAGGGCCCGCAGCCCTCCCAGTGGTCTGGTCGGGAAATCGCCTTATTCTCAACCTACAGATGCAGAAACTGAGGCTGCAAGAGGGGAGCAGCTGGCAGCCCGGAGCTGGGGAAGGAGCGGTGCAAGGCGGGGGCCCGCCCAGCTGGGAGGGCGAGAGGCCTCTGTGCAGAGCTGTCCGGGGTCCTGCGGGGAGCAGAGGGGTCACTGCCAGCAAACGGAGAGTGGGCTGGGGCCGGCACCCACCTGGACCTGTGAGCACTGGTGTCCCTGGCCAGGTCGCCCACAGGGCTCCCGGCAGGAGGCCTCTCACCTGGACTGGCCGGTCCTGGTCCTGGGAACCCCCTCAGGCCCCACAGGAGGGGATTCCTGGGTCAGGAGGGGCTTCCTCGGTCAGGATGGGAGCCTTCGGCTGGGGTCCAGGGTCTCTGACCACCTCAGCTCTGCCACTGGAGTGAAGGGACTTGACCCCCTTGAGCCTCAGTGTCTGCAGCTGTACACAGGGCTGTGGGGAGGGGACAGAAGGGAGGAAGGGGTGGGTGCTGGCAGGCCTTGTTTTAAGGTTTGGGAAGGGGGCTCTCAGGAAAGCGCAGTTGCTGGGATGGTGAGTGTGTGCCCACATCTCGAGGCACGCTTTGCCGTCACAGCGCGTGATCTCGACCAGGCAGGAGTGGGGAGCTGACCCCAGCTGGTCCTCCCAGGGGTTTACGGAGCAGCGGGGTGCCAAGACCCTCCTGGCCCAAGCCCCTCCGGGCCCAAGCCCACCACAAAGGGAACAAAGGGAGCGAGGAGGAGAGAGGGAGCTGATGGGGCAGTGGAGGAGACGGGGCTCCCAGCCGTGAGGCTTCCTCTGTTCTCAGCAGAGATCTCCAAGGCTCCCCGGGAGGGGAGGCTCTGATGTAGGGAGAGGGAGGGCCATCCGGAGCTCAGAGCAGGACCTGGGGCCACGCTGGTGGGCTGGGGTCAGTGTCCTCAGAGACTCCATGGTGGGCTGAGGCTGGCTCTGCAGTATGCCACGGCCAAGCCTCTTGCTTCTGGAAATTTCTCTCATTTTCCTACCTCCCTGTGTCTTCTCATGGGTCCTCCCTGGGGCTCCCTCCTAGGCCTTCCCCTCTCCTTCGCTCAGCCCCGTCTTCTGGGCGGGCGGCCACCCAGAAGCTAAGAAGCCCTGTGGTCACCTCAGTGTGTCCCAGAGACCTGGGGCTGCAGCCCCGCCCACCTGTCCCGCCCAGGCACACGCCCTCCCCGCTGCCCTGCGGGCTGCTGTCGTAGCCAGGTGGGCAGGAAATTAGCTGCCTCCAAGGGGTCCTCCGGGGTGGGCGTCCTGGGAGGGTGGGCTTGGCAGCCTGCAGCCCAGCGCTCTCCAGATGAGTTGTGGGCAGGGGTCCCCTGGGGAGCCCCAGGACCCCGCTGTAGGGGAGGGCAGGCTTCACGCTGCTGTGTGGGGGCTGAGACGGCAGCTGCAGTGCTGAGTCACGCTCCGGAAAATTAAGGAAGTGGAGTTTCCACCACCATCTGCCTCCTCCTTGGGAGGAGGAGGACGGGGAGGAGATGGGGAGAGGTGGGGTAAGGGATGGGGCTCAGAGCAGGGCTGCAGGCACAGGGGTGGGGGCACCCAACAGGCCAGGGCCCAGCCCGCCCAGAACCAGTGGGGTGAGGGCGGGTGGCTCTTCCCATCTCTCCTCGGCCCCCAGGGGCCCCAACAAGTCAGGGGAGGGGGTGTTCAGTGCTGCGCCCAGCGGAGCCAGCCACACCAGAGCCTCCCTCGTCCCTGCTCCGCCTCAGGGAATCAGGCAGCTCCAGGGCTCTCGGGAGCTCGGCAGGTGCTAAGTACCCCTGTCCGGGACGTGGCTGGCTGCCCCCAGTCCCCAGAGGCAGTGGGAACCTTGACGCAAAGCCCTCAGCCAGCCACAGCCTCCTGTCCCCATAGCCTGGGAAGTCCAGCCTGCTGCTGCGGAGGCCAGGGCAGCAGTGGGGGGCTCCTCTGAAGAGCGTGCGGTAGGGTCCCCCAGCTCTCCCTCTCAGAGGCGGCGGCTGCCTGACAGACCCCGGGGTGAGCTCCTCTTGCTTTCACAGGACGGGGCGGGTGCCGGGGATGCCCCTATGTCTGGGCAGCCCCCCTCAGGTGCCCTGCCCTCCTGTCCTCCTGGAAGGACAAGTTTCTCCCATGTCATCTGCAGATGTGGCAACCAACGCCCAAGGCAGGAGGGGCCAGGCCCCATGATCTCCCCATGGGTCTCCCAGAGGCAAAAAGGGAGTGGGATAAGGTCTGTAGCTTTCAGCTCTAGTAACCGCAGACCCCAGCCTTGGCCCTCTCACCCCTCAGGCGGCTGTGGGCGGGGATCCCTCTTCACTTTCTAGACTTGTGACTTGCCTCTCTGGGCTTCCCGCTCCTCTGCTAGAGTGGGTGGTCCAGACACAGGGAAGCCAGTGGCAATCCCGGCCGGTCCTGGCAGGGGCAGTCTCCAACTGCTATGTGTGGCTCTTTCACAAGGACACAGGAGTCAGGAGCCTTGTGGCCGCAAGGGCCAGAGACCCGACCTAGTGAGGACAGAAGAGGGAGGGGAGTTGATGGGCCAATGTCACAGGAGGCAGGGAGGGTGGCCGGGCCAGGACGTGCTGTCCCCTCTCCTGGGCTGGGGCCACCGCGTCTGCAGGTCCAGGCTTGCCACTCCTTGCCCTGGGCCCTGGGAGGAGGGGCAATATTGTTTATGAGAAGTCCATCCCTAGGAATAACCCTGGGAACCCTGGGGGTCCCATGCTCACCCTTCAACAGTCTCTGGGAGGGGGACGGAGGAGAGGGAGATGCTGTGAGTGGAAGCCCTTTTCTAAAACACAGGGTTCAACAAGCCGGGGGAGCGTCTGAGCGCAGTGTCGGTGGGTGCATTGGGCCTGCCTAGCTGAGGCCCTTCCCCACGGGCGGAGGGGGCCTTGTGGAAGGCACGGTGCTCATGAGCACCCGACTCGCTTGTGTCACACTGGGCTGGCCAGCCTGGCCTTGGCCATCATTAATTGAAAGGCTGCTATGTGCTGGGCACAGGACTGGCAGTGCTGGTACCACATAAGCAAGGGCACAGCATCCCCTGAGCGGGTTGCAGCTTTAGTAAATGAAGATACGGGCACAGGTGAATTTGACTTTCAGATAACAGTGAATAGCGTTTGCTCAGGGCCCAACGGCAGTCCTCGGCGCTGGGAGTGGAGGGATCACCTTTGTGTGACTTCTCATTGGGGCTGGGAAGTCAACAATCCCGGCAGGCAGGGCTTTGAGGCCTGCAGGCAGATCATCCCCCGCGACCCCCAGCAAGGCACCCCTGTCAGGGATGTATCCTGTGTCGCAGAGCATGGGGCTTCCTCTTGCTGGGGCATAACCAAGCGTTCCCATCTCACAGGTTCAGAGTCTCAGCAGGAGAGTCCCAGAGGGGATGAGAGGCGTCAGGGCTGGGAGTTTTCCCATCAGCGGACACTTCATCCCTCCTGCCCTGGTCCCGTCATGGGGTACTCACTTAAGGCTGCTCAGTATTAAAACCTCTTACAGAATACAAATCCCATTCATTTGCCTACTTATCTAGGCATCCACCCATCTATCCACAAATCTGTCTACCCTTTCATCCACCCAACCATCCACCCACCCACCCACCCAACCTGCTACCCCATCCATCCATCCATCCATCCATTCACCCATTCACCCACCATCCATCCACCCATCCATCCACTCACCCACCCACCAGTCCACCCATCCATCATCCATTCACCCACCAATCCACCCACCCCCATCTATCCGTCTGCCCATCCATCCATCTATTCAGCCATTCACCCACCACCATCCATCCGTCTAACCGCCTACCCACACATCCACACACCCCATCCATCCATCTATTCATCCATCCACCCATTCACCCACCATCCATCTATACCCCATCCACCCACCCCAGGTCCATTCAACATTAATTGAAAGGCTGCCATGTGCTGGGCACAGGACTGACAGTGGTGGTACCACATAAGCAAGGGCACAGCATCATCCGAGGGGATTGCAGCTTTAGTAAATGAAGATACGGGGCACGGAGGTAAATTTGAATTTCAGATACACGATGAATACCGTTTTAGGATAAGTATGTCTGATATGGTTTGGATTTGTGTCCTGGCCCAAATCTCATGTCAAATTATAATCTGCAATATTGGAGGAGGGGCCTGGTGGGAGGCGACTGGCTCATGGGGCGGATTTCCCCCGTGCTATTCTCGGGATAGTGCAAGATCTGGTCGTTTAAAAGTGTGAAGCACCGCCCCTTCACTCTCTTCCTCCTGCTCCACCGGGACTGTAAGTTTCCTGAGTCCTCCGCAGCTGTGCTTCTTGTACAGTCCTGCAGAAACATGAGCCAATTAAACCCCTTTTCTTGATAAGTTACCCAGTCTCAGGTGGTTCTTCCTAGCAATATGAGAACGAACTAATACAATGTCCTATGCAATATTTGGCACCAGCATGTCCCACATATTGCATGGGACACACTTGTACTGAAATTTATTTGTTGTTTGTCTGAAATGGAAATTGATCTGGGAGTTCTGTATTTTGTCTGACAACCCCACCCTGAGAGGCTTGCTGTCAGGGGGTGAAATGATGCAGGTGGGAGATGCCCAGACATCAGGCACCTGAGGGCTGTGGGACAGGGCAGATTTTGCCGCCGCAGGAGTTGAGCGGACCTCTCTGGAGAGAGCCCTACCTGTGTGCTGAACACCTTTTGTCTTCTCAAGAGCCTCCACGCCTGGGCTGTGCCGTCAATGTCTTCCACTCCACAGTCTTCCAGTAGCTCTGCATGAACTCAAGCCTCTTCGGATGCTGTCTGTATTAGTCTGTTTTCACACTGCTGTAAAGAACTGCCTGAGACTGAGTAATTTACAAAGGAAAGAGGTTTAATTGACTCACAGTTCTGCGTGGCTGGGGAGGCCTCAGGAAATTTACAATCGTGGGGGAAGGTGAAGGGGAAGCAAGTACCTTCTTCACAAGGTGGCAGGAGAGAGAGAGAGCACGGGAGAAGCGTTTAAACCATCAGATCTCAGGAGAACTCCCTCATTGCCACGAGAACAGCCGGGGGAAACTACTCCCTGATCCAGTCACCTCCCGCCAGGTCCGTCCCTCCACACATGGGGATTACAATTCCAGATGAGATTTGGGTGGGGACAGAGGGCCAAAACCTTGTCACTGTCTACAGCACCAGCACGGGGCTGCAGGCTCAAGGACCCATGCTTCCTATAGGAGTCTCCGGGAACAGCAGGGCTTTCCAACCCATCACCTTCCTGCAGACAGCCCCCTCCGCTGGAGTCCTCTGCTGGCCCAGGGTCTCCTCCACTCCCCAGCCCGGCAACACCCTCAGGACACGACGCTGACTCAGACCCTCCAAGTTTGCAGGGCTAGTGCCCCACTCCCCCGCTTCTGGCCCACCCCTCAGTTTTCCCAAGGCTTCAGCCCTCCCTTCATGCCTGTGGCCACCCTGGGCAGTAGGCTGCTCATGGCGCTCCATCTGGGCGTTTGCTCTCATCTCTTTCTGCCAGACTATCACCTCCTGAAGGGAGGTCTGAGTCTCTATGCTGCTTTCTTCCCTATTGATGTTTGCCAATAGTCACAGCAGCCACTGTGTGTTAAGAGCTCCCTTACCCTATAGGCACTTCGAAAAACAGTCTAATTTAACCTTTCTAGAAAATCCTATGCATTTAATAATATTAGTATCTGCATTTTATAGCTGCAAAAACCAAGGCTCAGTGAGGTCACCCAGCTAGTGATGGAGCACAACGGAACAGCTTTATTTTTATTGATTGATTTATTTATTTTTGAAATGGAGTCTTGCTCTGTCACCCAGGCTGGACTGCAGCGGTGCGACCTCAGCTCACTGCAACCTTTGCCTCCCGGGTTCAAGTGATTTTCCTGCCTCAGCCTCCTGAATAGCTGGGATTCCAGGCGTGTGTCCCCACGCCTGGCTAACTTCTGTATTTTTAGTAGAGACGGGGTTTCACCATGTTGGTCAGGCTGTACTTGAGCCGTTCACCCCGTGATCTGCCCACCTTGGCCACCCAAAGTGCTGGGGTTACAGGCGTGAGCCACGGCGCCTGGCCGAACAGCTTTATTAATTTGAAAAATACTTGTTATTAAAACGTGAATGAATGCAAAAAAGAGTCTCTAAAAGTCACTTGAAATCCAACCGCTAAGAAACAACCGTCGTTAAATGTCTAGGTCTTATTCCTGAGGTCTTGCTTGGTGCTTATGCAGAGAGACAGAGACGAGAGCAGGGAGCACAGCTGCTGAGAAGTGGCTAGGGAAAGACGACAGGCTTTATTTCAAAATAAAATATCCAATTTTCTTTCATCGGATTTAAATGGGAAGAGTTGCTGCATTTCAGATAAATATTTTACCGACGAAAGTTACTAGTTCCTAAATGATCTCCTTAGATTTAAAAAAATGACTGTGGAAAACATTAAGTGGCTGGGTCATGATGTGTATGTAACCACACATTTTACAATTATCCAGGTCTCCTGATTCTGTAGGAGAATAGAGGCGCTCAGGCCTCCTCCCACATTCCCTCCTTCCTCTGCTTTCCCCATGTGCTGGCTGAATATATGGTTGCGTTGAGCTGAATTTTCACTGACCTATGATGGAGGTGTTGAAAGACGCAGCTGTCTGGGCACCTTCACAAACCAAACACATGCCTCTAACCCACACCCAGACAGCATTAGACCACCCCAGCCCCTGTGCCCCCGGGGCCCCTGTGTTTCCTCCCCATCAGTACGCCCAGGATAGCTATATCTTTTTTTTTTTTTTTTGAGATGGAGTTTCGCTCCTGTTGTCCAGGCTGGAGTGCAACGGTGTAATCTGGACTCACTGCAACCTCCGCCTCCCAGGCTCAAGCGATTCTCCTGCCTCAGCCTCCTGAGCAGCTGAGATTACAAGTGTAAGCCGCCGCATCTGGGGCTAAGTTTTGTATTTGTAGTGGAGATGCGGTTTCACCATGTTGGCCAGACTGGTCTCGAACTCCTGACCTCAGGTGATCCACCTGTCTTGGCCTCCCAAAGTGCTGGGATTACAGGTGTGAGCCTCCGTACCCAGCTGGATAACTGAATCTTATTTGCGCCCTTCCTAAAAGGGGATGACACAGTGCCTGGTTTCCTCCACTCAGCGTGCAGTCTGTACAGTTGCCCTTGCTGCACAAGATGATCCATCAGTCATTGTCACTGCTGAGCACCATTCCGGGGGGTGTGCGGCCCCCACTCATCTATCCCTTCTACAACGAATGGGCGTTTGAGTGGCTTCTGGCTCTTTCTTGGCTTTCGCGTGGCCATGAACGTGCTCACACAGCACATGTCTTTGGTGAACAGCGGCGAGCATTTCTGTCAGGTGAAGCGTGGCCGTGGGTCTACCTGTGTCCACGTCCAGCACTTTTCTACACTGGTTGCATCAACTTTCACGTGACGAGCAACGTGTGAGGGTTCCGATTACGCCACAGCCTTGCCACTAACTGAAAGTGTTCACCTCATTCATACTGACTGCTCTGTGGGTTGTGATATTACATTGTGATTTTAATTTGCATTTTCGTGATAACAAAGGAAATTGGCCTGTAACCTCAGCATTTTGAGAGGCCTCGGCCAGAGGAACACCTGAGGTCAGGAGTTTGAGACCAGCCTGGACAACATGGTGAAACCCTGTCTCTACTGAAAATACAAAAAAGAGCTGGGCGTGGTGGTACCTGCCTGTAATCCCAGCGACTTGGGAGGCTGAGGCAGAAGAATCACCTGAACCCCGGAGGCGGAGGTTGCAGTGGCTGAGATTGCGCCATTGCACTGCAGCCTGGCGACAGAGCGAGAGTGTCTCAAAACAAAAACAAGGAGAGAGATCCAAGATGGCCGCGTAGCAGCAGCTCAGGATTGTAGCTCCCAGTGAAAGCGCAGAGAGCGAGTGGATGCCGCAATTGCAGACGAATTTTTGATGCCCACAGACTGGGAGATTCCCGGAGAAGGAGCCAC
>CAUYQU010085072.1:0-35027 GCA_963574635.1 Cheracebus regulus
GGCAGATATAGGTGAAGGGGAGGAAGGCAACAAATTACACTGCCACGTGTGTACCTATGCAACAATATTGTATGTTCTTCACATGTACCCCAAAACCTAAAATGCAATAAAAAAAATAAAAAAATTAAAAAAAAAAAAAAGAAAAAGAAGAAAAGAAAAAGAAGAAAAGAAAAAAAGAAAAAAAAGGAAAAAAGAAAAAAAAGAGAAAAAAAGAAAAAGAAAGAAAGAAAAAAAAAGAGCAGAGTTGAATTCTGTGTAGAAATTATAGTCACTGCCAGCAACTATAGTGAGGCAGAGACAATGGTTTCTATCCTATCCCTGTTTAACTCATCTATTTGACTGGTACAAACATCAGATAGATCTTAGACATTACTGTGGGTTATTGTAAATTTTTAACTGGTTTTTATGCCTATGTTGTCTTTTTACTAAAGAAAATAAGCCACATCCCCTGGTACTACAGGCCACATCCCTTGGTACTACCTAGTACACAGGTGTTGACTTTGTGTGTGTGTGCCTGTGTGTGCGTGTGTGTGTGTGTATTCTTAGATATGGAAGAGTGTATATCTGTCTTCCACATGAACATGTACACTTCAATGAGTACTTTGAGACGACATCTTCAATGTTTTGTTTTATGGCCATAAATTGCTCTCTGATATGTAATTATTTTAAGTGCCCTTAGAAACTGTAAGTCCTATTGAACATTACAGCAGGTCTCTTACATTAATGATATTTTCGCTTGTTGAATCTGATGACCAAAAAGGAACAAGTATCCTGGATGTTTCAAGCAGACATAGCTGTGCCAGAGGGTAGGAGATTAAACCCTAAGAAATGGAAAGCTGTCCCATTATGAAGTTTCCCATAGTCCAGTGATCTAAGATATGTGGGCTACTTCCTCTAATGTCAGAGGAAGGCCACTGTCACTCATATGGCCTACTGTGAAGAAAGAGGCAATATGTTTGATGTAACTATTTGGATATTGAAGACAGTATACAATAGATTGAGTGGGCTGTTCTTATACATTTATTGGATAACTTATAAGGCTACAAGTTTGACATGAGATCCAGAACAAGAGAGGACTTAGCATAAAGTTCATGCTCTGCTGCAAGCTGCCATGACATCTGGACATATTCTTGAGCATCCAGCAGTATTTGAAGTGTCTGTGGCAGATAGTGCAGGCATATGGAGTCCCTGCATAGAATCACAGTGGAGATCCCTAAGAGGTTGTCACAAAACTGATGATCAATTCTGCCTCTCACTTTTATCTATTGAAAAAATGCTCCTAGCTTATGACTGGACCCTTAATCACAAGACACCAAGTCACCTGGCAACCTCAGCTGCTCATGCAATATATTTTGATCAATCAAAGAATAAAGCTATTTATATGCAGCAGCATTTCATTATTAATGGAAATCATGTGTGCAAGACCAGGCCTCAGTATGTTTGGAAGACACAAGTAAATTGCATAACACAGGGAGCTTATTCACTGTACCCCTTCGAGTGCTTCACTATCACTTCCCACCCTCAGTTATGGAAACTTGATAAGATTTCTAATAACAGAAGAGAATCCAGTTAACCAATTTGGACAAGAAGAATACAGAGAGGCCTGGTTTAATAATGGGTCTGCATGCTGTGTGGCCATCAACAACTGTAAGTAGTCAGCTGCTGCAATATAGACTCACACAGGGATAGTCTTGATGGATGGAAGGAAAATCTTTCTAGTTGGCAGAAATCTGAGAAGTAAATTTTAGTTCCGTTATTTGGAAAAGTTTAATTCTACCCTAACTTCTGAGCAATGACTAGTAGGTCAACTAGCGAGTCAAGAACTTAGAAAGGACAAGATTGGAATATTGCTGCTAGGAAAGTTTGGGATGTGGGGTTGGTAGTGGTGATGTGTTACATGAATTGGCCTATTTTAAAGAGGCATTTAGGCAGCCAACAAACAGAAAAAGTTCATCGTCACTGGTCATTAGAGAAGTGCAAATCAAACCACATTGAGATACCATCTCACTCCAGTTGTAATGGTAATCATTAAAAAGTCAGGAAACAATAGATGCTGGAAAGGATGTGAAGAAATAGGTACACTTTTACACTGTTGGCGGGAATGTAAATTAGTTCAGTCATTGTGGAAGACAGTGTGGCAATTCCTCAAGGGTCTAGAACCAGAAATACCATTTGACCCACAATCCCATTATTGGGTATATATCCAAAGTATTATAAATCATTCTACTATAAAGACACATGCACATGTATGTTTATTGCAACACTGTTCACAATAGCAAAGACTTGGAACCAATCCAAATGCTTACCGGTAATAGACTAGATGAAGAAAATATGGGACATACACATCATGGGATACTATGCAGCCATAAAAAAGGATGAGTTCATGTCCTTGGCAGGGACATGGATGAAGCTGGAAACCATAATTTTCAGCAAATTAACACAAGAACATAAAACCAAACACCACATGTTCTCACTTATAACTGGGAGCTGAACAATGAGAATACCTGGGCACAGGAAAGGAAACATCACACAGTGGGATCTATTGTGGAGTGGGGGGTTAAGGGAGGGATAGTATTGGAAGAAATACCTAATATTGATTATATGTTGATGAGTGCAGCAAACCACCATGGTATGTGTATACCTATGTAACCACATGCTGTGCCTGTATCTCAGAACTTAAAATAAGGAAAAACACAAAGTGCAAATATGCTTGTGCCCTAAACACCATCTACTGTAAAGGAGGATCTCAGTAGTTAACTAGACATGAAGATCTGTTCTGTGGCTTGCACTACACTTGTTTTCAGATTTCTGGCTCTCGCTGAATTGGCTTATGTGCCAACTGGCTATGTTGGAAAGAACACAAACTATACATGACCTCGACAACATGGACTTTCCCTCACCAAAGCTGAGCTACTTTACACTTAAATGCTGAAAAGAAAGGTTAATTCTGAGTCAATATGATACCATTTTTCCAGTGGGCTAACCAGCAATGCACTGTCAGATTGATTACACTGAATTTCTTCCTTTATGAAGGGAGTAGAGGCTTGTTTCCACAGAAATAGAGTGTTTCTGGATACAGACTAACTGTTCTTCCTATGACTATTCTGCTGGTGCCACTATTCATACTCATGCAGAATGCCTTATTCCTTTTTACATAACACTGCCTCTTATCAAGGAATTCATTTTAACACTAACAAAGGGTGCTAAGAATCATGCCACAGAATTTGCTGATTTTATATGTGCTCCTCCCTCAAAATCAGGTGGTCTGGTAGAATGTTGGAAACAGTCAACTGATGCCTCAATTGCAGTACCATCTAAGAGAGGGAAAAAAAACTCATAAACTTTAATGTCCTTTTGTATACACTGTGGGCATATGCCTTAAAGTAGTAGGCCACGTATTATGCTGTTCCCCTTGGTCATTAAATCAGTGGGTGGAATGAGGAGTGCCCTTTCATTCTAATACCTAACAGTCCTTTTACATTGCTTTTCTTCATACCTACACAAACTTAAGGTCAGCTGGACTGGCAGTTCTAGTACCCAACAGAGACAGACACATCTGTGCCAAGGTTAGCCATGCTTCCATTAAACTGGAAGATGACTCTACCAACTTGTCATTTTGGACTTCCCTTTCAATGAATTGACAAGCACATAAAAGGATCAATTTGTACATTGTGGTAATTTATTGAAATTACCAAAAGAAACTTGAGTTACTCCTAGGCAAAATAAAAACGGGCTATACTTAGACCTTGAGGCTTCGTAAGGAATTTCTTTGTAATTCTATATTGTATTAGGTTGGTGCAAAGTAATTGTGTTTTTTGTTATTAAAAGTAATAGCAAAAACTTCAGTTACTTTTGCACTGACCTAATATAATGTCATTGAGAAACTAGAACAATTCATTAAGGTCAGGATCAACATGGACATGGATTCTATAAGAATATATTTTTGGGTTGCCCCAACAAGTATAAAATATTTCAACCTAAGGGGCTGGGCAAGGTAAAGGGAATGTGGAATAGATGAAGAGAGCTATGATTATTGATTTTGATTAATATTAATTACTAATATGAATTACTTATAATTCATATTCTATTTTGCCAACACCACACTACCTCTTATCAAGGAATTCATTTTAACACTAACAAAGGGTGCTAAGAATCATGCCACAGAATTTGCTAGTTTTATTTGTGCCCATCCTTCAAAATCAGCTGATCTGAAAGAATGTTGGAAATGGTCAACTGATGCCTCAATTAGAAGTAATATGAATTGCTTAACATTATTTATTATTTGCTATAAGACATAACTACAGTAGTCCCTATCTCTTGCGATTAGCCAAAGAGATAGGAACTACAGTAGTTATGTCTTATAGCAAATGATTCTTTTTTTTTTTTTTTTTTTTTTTTTTAATTTAAAACCTTGTATTCGCCAATGTTGTCACTTTGGACCTGTGGAGAATATGATTGAGTTTTCACCATCCTGTGATGATTTGCTGACAGTTGGGCTCTGTGCTTTCCTATCTGCTGGGCAAGAATGGATGCTGAGTTGAAAATGTGTGGAGAATATTGTTTGATCTCCATTTATAACTTCTCCCTTCCCCACAGACCTATTTGCTGTTACTCTCCCACTTTATTTCTGTATTCTAAGGAGTGGTTCTCTGTGGACTGCTTTGTCTGGAGTTTCTTGCCTTTCAACTTCAGATTGGATTTATTATAGTCAATAGAGAGCAGTACCAGAAGACTGATGAGTGAGTGAACAGAGTGGTCAGGATATTTCTTCACCAAACTCCTCCCTACTTCTAGCAGTGACTGGTCACAGAAGTCACAGTCCTGGCAGTGGCTGCCTCCTCTCTCAACTCTAAGTTCTGTTGAACATCTCCTCCACTCCACATCTCTCCCCCAGGTACTCTTCCCTTTGCCATAGAGGCTTGGTAGGTAGTGGCTTCCTGCCATTGAGAGTCCCTGAGTTCTGCAACATCTCTGGTTGGTTACTTTAAACTCTCACACTCTCCATCAAATTCTCTTAATTGCAAATGAATGTATCTTCTATTTCCTGCTGAAATCCAGTCTGATATTCTAAGCTATAACAAGAGAATCCTTGTCAGTAACATGAATTAGATCAGCATTCTTTAAACATTTTTTCCATGGAAATATTTATTCTATTTATTTCTAGAGACTTGTTTATAAAAGGACTCTAGAATCAATGGATGGAGGTGTAGGGGTGGTATCCTGATGTGTGCTTCTGGAAAAACACACATTTGTTCTGCCCTTCCCCAATCTCCTGGGAAAACTCTTGAAGTCTGCACAAAGAAAACTACTAAATGTTATTATTTGTATGCTGGTTTTAGGTTATGCAAAAATGGATTTCATAGTAATACTATAAATACAGTAATATTGACTATTCAAATGATTATTGTTCTGACTACATGAGACTATTTAAAATAGCTGCTGTTCTACTATGGAGGTTGCCTAGGTTATCATTTCTTGGTTCCCCTGTGTCTCAATGCCCTTACCATTCATGGGGAAATTAGTAGATCCTAATGTGTAAACTTATTGTGAGGATTAAATGCTATGATACATGCAAAACATTCAGGACACCGTTTCGCTCGCTAAGTGATTATTAAACAGGAACTGTTATTCTACACATTCTCTTGCCCTATAGAATCATAGATACAGCTCTATTTACTTTGTGCATTATCCAGGCCAATCTTTAACAATGAGGAAAATGCCTTTGCATGAACTTAGAAGGCATTAACAGCAATGAATTCCCTGACTTTTCAGCTAGTCTCTCATGTAGTGCTCTCCTACTTTTTTCCAGTAAAGTACCTAATTATGAATCTTACATCACTGGAGAGTTTCTGTTGAAACACAACAATTCTATTGTCACAAAGTTTAGTTTATAATTATACCATATTTTTCTTAAACTTCCTTCAATATTTTCTCATTAGACCCTTTATATGATTAACGTTAATTTTCCTCCTCATTTACCTCCTGAGATGGAACGTCATCATTCAAATTAAACCTTACAGCAACATACTTAATTAAAATTTTACTAACAAATGGTACTGTATATTACTGTAAAAGAGCAACTATTTAAAACATTGCATTTTACTCACATTCATAATATGTGTTCATTTTACATTTCTTCTTTTAAAAGCAGCAGTTTAACCATTCAACCCAACAATCTCATTACTGGATATATAGCTAAAGAAATATAAATCATTCTAACATAAAGATGCATGCACACACTATGGAATACTCTGCAGCCATGAAAAAACAATACCCTGTCTTTTGTTGGAACATGGATGGAGCTGATGTCTATCATCCTTAGTAAACTAAAGCAGGAACAGAAAACCAAATACCATGTGTTCTCACTTCCAAATGACGGCTAAATGATGAAAACTACTGATGAACATGAAGGGAACAACAGGCCCTGGGTTCTATTTGAGATTGGTGGTTGGAAAGAGGGAGAGGATCAGGAAAAATAACTATTGAGTACTAAGCTTAATACCTGGTTGATGAAATAATCTGTATAAAAAACTTTCATATGTACCTCCAAACCTGAACTAAAAACAAAAGTTCAGCAGGGAAATGCATTAGTACAATGGAAAAATGAATTATAGTTTGGTATTGTGTATCACTAATTTGAATTGCAGGACCTGTTCACAAACTAAAGAGTTCTGAGATGAGAAATATATTTGAAACAACAAGGGATCTATGCCAAATAACCACAGAAAAGTTGAATGCTTTGAAAGACTTCAATAAAGTATGTTAATCAAAACCAGCACTTGAGCCTCTTTAACAGTTTGGCAGTTGACAAAGCAGTTCAGAACAGTTTGAAGAGATTATGTGTTTCATGTTAGGGAGCAATTGAAAAGTCAGCAATATCTGTCATTTGAGAGAGAAATGGTACAACCTGAATTGGTCTCCAGAAGAGAAGACAAAATAATCTAAAACACAGGCTTATAATGCACTGTTCTCAGGTAGCCTGACAAAGTCTAGCTTACACTGATACAGTTATAAAGCAGGCAAAATCAAAGGTAGCTTTATGCTAGATTTTGTTTCCCTTACTTGGCTTAGGATAGAAGGATAGAAAAATGACTTCCAAACTGCAATACAATTACGTAAAATTTATTTCTAAGTTACAGCAAAGAAAAAAACACCTACATTTCCCAGCATTGTTGGGAAGTACTGTAAAGGAGATTGCATAACTGAAGTTTAAACAGTGGAATAAACTGTCTAATATATAATGGTTTTATTTTCATATTTTACATATTCTACATATTGCTAATATCAAGTTAATTTTAAGTAACTTTAATTTACAAGTAAAGATATAGGTGTCATATTCTCACCTTTTGGGATGTTACCATAGACTGAAGTATTCCAGAACAAGTTGGATGTATTTTATGATAACATTGGCTCACATAAGCCTGGAATACTCAATAACCTTTAGTTTCCTCAATATTTAATTGGTAATGCTGGGGGGAAGCATTGGACCATTAAGCTTAAACTTGATAGAGAAAATTGGTTGAACTTGAATCCTCTGTAAGAAACAGACTTAACAGGCAGGGAGTTGAGTGCACCAAATTAGCTAATTTTATTTAGATCTGAGTCACTAGAAATACAATACAATGGTAAGTGATTTTTTGCCTGTCTTCTTGCAGTTAATTTCATTTTTGAAAGATTTTCACTAGATAGAGAAATACTGTATAGGAACATACTCTAAAGGTATTATTCTATTATCTTTGGCTTCCATTAATTTTTTAAAGCACTCAGCTACTTGTCTTATTGTTATACTTTGATGGTAATCTGAATGTTGCTTTGACTTTTAAATATTTGTCTCTTTGTCTTTGGTATTTGGCAGTTTTAGTATGATGTGTGGTTTTCTTTGATTATGTTACTTGGGTTTCTTTGATTATGTTACTCGGGTTTCTTTGATTATGTTACTCCAGGTGGGGTTTTAAATCAGCTTTGGAAAACTCTTGGCCTTTATCATTTTATGAATTATTCTGACCTTTTACATCTCTTCTCTACTTCTATGACTCTTGTGGCACGTAAATAGGATTTTCTACCATCTTTTATTTGATATTCTTCATACTTATATTTTATAGTCACTTATATTAAAATTCCCTTCAGCAGTGTCTAATCTGTGAAACTAATCTATTGATATATTTCTGTTATTGTACTTTCATGTGTAGGTTTTTCTGTTTAATACATGTATAAATATGGATATAGATATATAAACTACATATTCCAATTGTCTGCTGCAATATATATCGTGTCTTCCAATATATCAAGCATATTGGTCAAAGGTAGATTAAAAGTTAAAGTTTATGTCACATAACTTCAATATGTTTGTTTCTAATTTGTTATTTCTTCTGTTAATCGTCTGCTCAAATCTCTTGATATACTTCATTGTATTCTGTTGAATATAGGTATGAAATATTGTATATATAATTTAGGCTGTGGATATTGTTATTATGCTCCAGAGAGGGTTTACTTTTACTTCTAGTAGTATTTTGCATATCAGCTCTCTGGTTGAATTAATTCATAGCTATTTTCAGTCTATATGAGGATTGGTTTAGTTTTAGTTTAACTTTATTCCTCCGATATAGTCCAGTACTTCACCGGTACTTAATGATATCCTGGAGTTTTTGCTAAAGACCTTTCTCTTTGGAAGGCTATGAAATCTAAGTTCTGTCCCTCTAGTCTCATGACATAGTTACAATTTCTCATCAGCTTCTCAACCTTTCAATCAGTTCTCGAGTTTACCACTCTGGAATTTCTTTCTCTCCATTGTCTTTGCCCTTCGCCAAATCCTCATTGCTGTAGAAGTTCTTTCTTGTCTTCAAAAATGTGCTTCATATGTTATCCAGTTGTATGATTTTAAAAAGTGCATTGTTAATTGCAATTTGGTTGTCATAGCAGAAGTCCATTAAATATCTGTTTTTTTTTCTACATAGAATATAAGTAAAAACTTTTGTTGTATAAAAGTGAGGCTTTGTTTCCTGAACCTAGTATATTTGAAGACTAGCAGATCTGATCTAAGCCCTTCAAAACTATTTATTTTTACTTTTCTCTCAAAATATTGACACAATATTTTGACTAGATCTTATCAAAACCACAAGTCAGTACATAAAACTATTCCAAAGTGTTATTTTTTGGCCTCAGTGACGTTCCAAGCGTGAGATGACATGATCTGAAACCACTCTCAATCTTCTTGGGTACTTCCTGACTTCTCATCATTTTCAAATTCAACAAAATAGATTTTTTGTCTTCATGATCACATATATATGCATTAGTTTCAACCCAAAAAACACCGATTAAGCTATATAAATAACATCATCTCATTAGTCTTTGCTTGTAAGTTATTAGTGAATAAAATATAGTTTGGAGGGTAATGAAATGGCAGGAGATTTTATGTTAAATTTTGTTAGAGGGGGGCTAAATTTGTTGTGGACTGAGCAGAATTTTTTTTTTTTTTTTGCAGTAATAGTAACAGGCTATTCATTTCTTTCTTTTTCCTTTATCATAAAAAGCACCACACATTTTAGTTATTTCATTAGAATTTTTTTTTTTTTTGCATACTGGACTGGCATTTGGTTTACCATAAACTATAAACTGTTTTAACTGTCTCAAGGCATTTCTGGATAACCTCTGTATTTTTATTTTATATTAGTTATTTATTGTTACTTTTTAAGATGGAGTCTCTCTCTGTTGGCAGGCTGGCGTGCAGTGGTGCGATCTCAGCTCGCTGCAACCTCCACCTACTGGGTTCAAGTGATTCTCCTGCCTCAGCCTCCCGAGTAGCTGGGACTACAGGACCTGCCACTATGCCTGGCTACTTTTTTTGTGTGTGTTTTTAGTAGAAACGATGTTTCACTATGTTTGCCAGGATGGTCTCGATCTCTCGACCTTTCGATCTGCCTGCCTCGGCCTCCCAAAGTGCTGGGATTACAGGCGTGAGCCTCTGTGCCCAGCCAAGCCTTTTTATTTTTAATTAAGGGCTGCCTCCAAGCTTCAGAGTGTTTAAAGCTACAATATCTAGTGTTCCTACTTCTTAATTTTGTCATTTATCTTTGACCTGTGCCATTAGATTTTATGGTGCCTCCCATGCAAGTAAGTAGAATGTTCATCCCTTTCCTCCGCTGATTGCAGGCTACGTGGTCAGAGATGACCTCTTGCCAGCTCTGCACCAAGACTACAAGAGTTATGGGAAGATTTTGTCATTTTGCTTTTGTTTCTGCATTCTGCTACGAGAGGTTAGTCTTTATTTTGGTTATTACTTTATTTTGGAATAATATTTTGGAACAATATTTGGAAATAGTATTTCCTAATCATGTTGATTAGGTAACATCATCTAATTAACATCTAAAACTGGAAACAAAAAGAGCAGAATAAGGATAGTTATATTTGTGGACCTAAATGTGTAAGGAGAATAGGAATGAGAATTGGAAAGAGTGGGATATGTGAGACTAGAATATGCCACCTCTGACTATGCAGGACTGTTGATCTGAAGGCAGTTTAGAATAAGTATATTCAGAAAAGCTCTCTGTCTCTCCTCTATTTGCCTAAAAGCAAAATATAGATTTACAAACACAAAAGGTATTCTGCCTACCCTTCTACCAAGGAGAACAGCAGTTAACCACTGAATCTGGCATTGGACCTTTACTGGCCTAGAGATGGTACCAAAGAATATACATTAACAAAGTTTACTAACTAGTCCTTATTTGCTGTTTGTTTGCCTTTCCACAATTTGCTACCCTGTATATCCCTAAAATTTTATCTTCCTTGTTGGCATTAAACTAAAATTCTAAGCCACTTTTTTGAAAACTACTCAATCCCTGGGTAGTTCCCATGTACGCATACAGTATGTATGTTAATAGACTCCTACATGTTTTTCCTTTGTTAAGCTGCCTTTTGTCATAGAATCTATTCCAACTAAGAATTTATGAGGGTTGAAGAAAAAATTATTTTTTCTCTACTGGTGCTTGTGGCTACTCTTTTTCCATATTCCTCACAGAAGTATTTGATCTTTCATACCATGCAAATCTATTATTTTGATTAAGATAATAATTTAAAAAGAAATAACAGAGTATTTTTTGTAGAGAAATGTATGAGGGCACTAAATGTATAAAATGATTACAAGGTATGCCCATTCCTCATAAAGCATTCATCTTCTTTTCTCCTCTCAGAAAGCTCCAGAAATTATAGCAGTGTGTATAAATCATAGGAAAAAATACAACCAATATGCCTATGTATATAAAGTTTTACTTGATGTTTGAATCACATAGTTTGAAGGAGAACAAAATAAATTCTTCCATAGAAAAAAACACTTCCTACAAAAATTATACACAGGGATTCCTCATAGACTGAGATTGCATTTGCCAATTTTTCAGTGAAAAAATTTGAGCAACAAAACAACTTCATACAAACAGCAGTTGATGATAATTCTGTCACAAAACCAAAAAGTCAGTTATTCTAAAAATTTCTCAAATTTGACAATATTAATCTTCCAGAAAGTATTATATATATATGTTTATTCTTTAGAAGCTTATGTCAAATAAAGATGTTATTTAAACTTTTTTTTAAAAGTCTCTTCGCTTTAAAGGGTTAAATTTTGTTACAAAGTTGTCATACTCTTAGTGTCAAGCCTTCATTCAGAAACCTGGGAAAATCACTCTCCCAGGCAACCCAATGGATAATCAGCTCAATGCTTCATAGGCTTACTAGAAAAAATATACCAATAGGTCTGTCTTTATCAACAAAATAAAACTTTAAGTAGAATGTTATCAAACAGAATGACATTCCAGTCACTCAGTGTATCAATAAGAATCCTTTTATAATTTGTAACCTCAAAAGAAATAACTTATCCACAGTACCTTACGGATTTTGCATATTATTTACTGTAAATGTTAAAATATTCAAAATACTTTTAACTTTGTAGAAGATATAAAAACAAGAAACATTTAAATGTATTACATGTAATTTTTAAATAGCATGGCAATTAATAGCACATTGCATTGGTTTGATAAGTCAACTCCTTTTTTATAGAACTCGGAATAAAGCATTGAGGTTTTAAGGCAATCATTTAAAACACTGTTGTCTTTTGCAACAGCTTATCCGTGAATCCAAACTTTTTCTTTGCTTTGAAACATCAAAAATAATTTCTAAATACAAGAAAAAGTTATTTGACTACAAATGTCATTTTTTGCAAAATATTAAAATACTGCATGTGTTAAATTTAAAAAAAATACTCATTGTTTTCTTAACTTATTTCATAGGGAATATGTCTATTTGTGTATAGAATTTGTCATCATCTGAAGAACTCTGTTACCTTGCCAGTACTTCTTCCCCTGGGAACCTCACTAGTAAATAAAGCAGCCTTGTGTTACTGACTCATTTAGAGATGTCAAAGTGAGATTTCAAGAGGTGGATTTTTTTCTTAGTTTGGAAAGAAAATGCTCATGAAATAGACATAGATTCTGTAATTCTAAAGTCATTATTAACTTTCTAGTAAACTGTTATATTTAAAGACAATATATGTAATTTTAGAAGTGATATAAACTGTCCATCTCATCCCAAGCCTTATTAAACAAGATGCCAAGCAAGACAGTGGGTCATGTTCTAACTACATATACATTAGATAAGATAGGAAATACACTATGACTACTGGGAGTAATCATAAATTTGTAATTTCTAGGACAAAAGTACAAAGCATTTGAAATAGGACCAAGGGATGTTTAATTTTTGTTAAATGGAAATAAAAAGGGAAAAAATAAAGTCAATAATTTTGATAGATTTATGAATAAAAAATACTTAAACCCTACACAGTAAAATCACAACTAACACATTTCACTGTAACATCTATTAGAATGGCCCAAACCTCTGACATTTACAATCAAATGCTGATGAGGATGTGAAACAACAGGAATTCTCATTCATTGCTGGTGGGAATGCAAAATGGTACAGCCGCTTTGGAAGTCAATTTGATACTTTTTATTTTTTTTTTTAACAAAGTTAAACAAGCTTTTGCCATACGGTCCTGCAGTTGTACTCCTTGGCATTTACGAAAGAAGTTGAAATAAATCCAAGCAAACACCTGCACGCAAATGTTTGTAGTGGTAGGTTTATTCATAATTGCCAAAACTGGGAAGCAACCAGGTTGTCATTCAATAGATGAACGAGTGAATACATGGTAGTATATTCAGAGCTAAAAACAAATGCATTCATCAAGCCATGAAAAGTCATTGAATGGCTGGGCGCAGTGGCTTATGCCTAAAATCCCAGCACTTTGGGAGGCCAAGGTGGGTGGATCACGAGGTCAGGAAATCGAGACCGTCCTTGCCATGGTGAAACCCCATCTCTACTAAAATACAAAAAATTAGGCATTGTGGTGTGTGCTTGTAGACCCAGGTACTCAGGAAGCTAAGGCAGGGGAATCGCTTGAACCTGGGAGACAGAGGTCGCAGTGAGCCGAGATTGCTCCACTGCGCTCCAGCTTTGCGACAGAGCAAGACTCAGTCTCAAAAAAAAAAAAAAAGAGGAAATTTAAATGCCTATTACTCAGTAAAAGAAGCCAGTCTGAAAAGGATACATAATATGTAATTACAACTATATGCCATTTAATCTTAAAGTCTATGAATACTCATGGCAAATAATAATTTTGAAAATCATGGCAAATAATGATTTTATCATTCTATGCCTTACATATACTACACTTCAGATTCATATAGTTGAAAAAGCTTTATAAATGTAAACGCTAAGGCAGGAGTTAGGCATAAGTGTATACAAATGTAACTTATTTTTTTCTTAAAGACTGGTCGATACTGGGTCTGATGAATACTCACTTTCGAGAGAAATGTAGTTTAGTGTATGAAACTAGGGGACAAGATGATAAAGTAATTTAGAGTAGATGTGAGCTGGGTATAAGAAAATGTCCTCGAATCTCTGGCTGCATATCTATTCAAAACCACAGAGAGTTTACTCTAATGGGAGGGCTCAGAGGTTATCCAAGTCACCAACTGTGTTTTAAGGGTGATGAAGAATCCCTAGAAAAATTAAATGACCCATATCACATAAAAGAACGTAAGTAGAAGATTTTTAGCATCATGCTCTGTATACTTCTCAAACATCTGAGGTAGGAAAGGATTGTGACCCATGAATCTATACAAACTTGATTTTTAACACCCTGCTTTTTATATCTACCAGAAATATGAGCTTCAGAGGAAAGGATCTCACTGAGACTCTAATTGGAGAAATCAGTCTTAACTGTATTTTACTAAGTAGATATTTTTCAGTGGAGACAGTGCTCTTTCCAGTTTGTAGTCTCATGTTTCAAATACCAATATCTCTTCAATAATCAGGAGGGAGCCAGGTGAGATGGCTCATGCCTGTAACCCCAGAACTTTGAGAGACCAAGGCACGTAGATCATCTGAGGTCAGGAGTTCAAGACCAGTCTGGCACATGTGGTAAAGCCCCGCCTCTACTAAAAATACAAAAATTAGGCATGGGGGTATATACCTGTGGCCCCAGCTACTTGGGAGACAGAGGACGGAGAACCACTTGAACCTGGGAGGTGGAGGTTGCAGTGAGCTGAGATCACGCTGCTGACCTCCATCTTGGGCTACAGAGCAAGACTCTGCCTCAATAATAATAATAAATCAGGAGGGAGCAAAACCATAGAATTTATAAAAGTGGTTTTCATAACAGGATATCATACCTAAAATCCCCACCTCACACGGCAGTGAAGCTACTTGAAGACAAGGTAGATGCCCACCTTTCACCTCAGCCTCCACTGAGAACCTTCTCTATGAGAGCCACAGTGTCTTTTTCATTTCAAGCTTAGAAATGTCTTTCTGTACAAGATTTTGTGGAGAGATGGAGGGAGAATGTTGCAAAGGACCATTCATTTTAATTACCTTTCTTATTGTGGCTATTCTTGGAAAATGAAAATTATCATTTGCTTGTTTGGTGAGGAATTGGTCAGCATAGTATAATTAGTTGAGATACAAAAAAACCTTATGAATAGCAGAGTCTTTAGTGAGAGTCATAAGAATACTTTTATAAAAGTATGTGGTTCATAATTTCTCCACTTTTTAAAAACTTTTAGTATATGGATTAGCTTTCAGATCAAGTTTATGGCTACTTTGAAACTTGATGAACTTAAACAAATAACATGTATGTACATTCATTTTGTAGTCTTAAAATCAGCTATCAGTTTAATCTTAAACTTTTAATCATTCAGTCTTAAAACCATTTTCATCAGCACAAAGGCCTTGATTATATTGGGATGCAATTTGAGGTGGTAGATTTTAGCCAGTCTCTGGAATCAGAATGTCTGATTTCAAAGTCATGCATATTGGTTGGTTGGGAGAAATTACTCAATAGTTTTATTAGCAACCTGTAAATACTCTTGACTCCTGGAAACATCTTTTTATGGAAGAGAAAATAAGTATGTTACTACTAGTGACAAAAGTATATCCCACGGAATGACTTATTTTACAGAGTTCCTCCTATACCTTTTTGTTTGTTTGCTTTTTGTTAACAGTTGCTGAATACATTCTGTGAGCCAGGTGTTGTGTGAGTAACTGAGAAAGACCAAAAGAAATGGGAATGGATGGCGGACCTCAGTATTCAGTGAAGTGGCTTTAAAATTCTATGAAAACAACTATGAGGCCAGGCATGGTGGCTCATGACTGTAATCCCAGCACTTTGGGAGGCTGAGGTGTGTGAATCACCTAAGGTCAGGAGTTCGAGACCAGCCTGACCAATATGGTGCAACCTTGTCTAAAATTACAAAAGTTACTGGGTGTGGTGGTGCGCGCCTTTAATCCCAGCTACTCAGGGGGCTGAGGCAAGGAATTGTTTGAACCTAGGAGGCAGAGGTTGCAGTGAGCTGAGATTGTGCCCTTGCACTCCAGCCTGGGTGACAGACTGAGACTCTGTCTCAAAACAGAAAGAAAATAACTCTATGATAGAGTCTTACTGGTATCTAGGTAATCTAATGACTCATTTCCAGAGTGTTATGGTTTGGATCTGTGTTCCCACCCAACTCTCATGTCAAATTGTAATCCCCAATGTTGGAGGTGAGACAGTGGGAGGTGATTGAGTCATAGGAATGGATTTGTCCCTTGGTCCTACACTTGTGATAGCGGGTGAATATTCACAAAATCTGGTGGTTTAAAAGTGCGTAGCAGCTACGTCCCTCTCTCTTCCTCCTCCTGCCATGTAAGGCATGCTTGCTTCCTATTCCCCTTCCGTCATAATTGTAAGTTTCCTGAGGTCTTCCAGAAGCTATAGCCACCATGCTTTCTATACAGCCTGCAGAACTGTGAGCCAATTAAACTTTTCTTTATAAATTACCCAGCTTCAAGTATCTCTTTATAGCAGTGGGAGAATGGACTAATGCCAGTGTAAAACATAAAACTTTGCTAAGGTTATATAAAAATGCTTTTATCTTACTTTCTGAACTTAAAGCTGAGTTCTCTTCAGTTGTCAACTTTAATATTAAAAGAGGGCACTTTGCTTATCAAGACTGAAAAGTCATATTACTCTTAAATAAATAACTGTCCATCACATCTATCTTGCTTCAATCTGATTGAATTCTATTCTCTGAGGATCAAATACTTCTATTCCAATCTAAAAGTCACAGATTTTATCTTGGACCATGACTGAAAATAAAATCCTTTAAGCAATATTTCAAAAAGCATATACTTATACAGAGTAATTTCTGACTATGTGCAGTAGATTTAGAAAGTTACATTTTTAATGGTGTGAATGAAAATCATAATATAAGAAGCTCACAATTTTCTATTTTCTCTAAAACTGACTTGTAAGACAAAACATTTTGCAATTATATATGTTGAATTTATTTGTAAGCACAGTCTTAGTAATCTTAAACAATTTGTTTAATATGGCAACATATATTCCTTAGGTAAAATTTTTTTCAACTTTATTCTGGAGAATACTAGAATTTTTAAAAAGCCATGTATATCCAAATATAATTTTTTAAAATAGAAATTTTTTAGAGCAGTTTTCAGTTCAGAAGAAAATTGAGCAGAAGGTACAGAGATTTTCATAAATCCCTTCCTCTCATCCCACAATTAAAATCCTGAATCAGAGTGATGCATTTGTTATAATTGACGAACATGCATTGACATGTCATCACCACCCAAAGTCCACAGTTCATGCTAAGGTTTTCAGTCCTGGTGCTGTGCATTCTACAGGTCTCAACATATAATGGCATATGTCTACCAGTGGAGCATTATATAGAATGAATTAATTTCCTACGAACTCCTCTGTGTTCAGTCTATTTGTTTCTCCCTCCATTCTGTTGCTTTAATCTGCCATCAGTCATGTATTATTAGTTGTCTCCATTGTCCTGCTTTTTCTGGAATGTCACATAGTTGGAATCACACAGTATATAGCCCTGTTAGACTGGTCTCCTCCACTCAGCAATATGAACCAAAGTTTCCTTCATGTCTTTTTCTGGCTTGATAGACCATCTCTCTTCCTCCAGGTCTTGTCAATCATGAACAAAGCTGCTACAAACACTTGTGTGCAGGTTTTCTGTGGACATAAGTCTTCAACACATTGGGTAAATACTAAGCAGTGCCTCCACTAGATCACGTAGTTAACACATGTTTAGTTTTACAAGAAACTGCCAAACTGTTCTCCAAAGTGTCTGTACCACTCTGTACTCCTGCCTGCAGTGAGTGAGAGTTCATGCCCATCACATTCTCACCAGCAGCTGAAACCTTCAGTTTTTTGGACTCTGGCCATTCTAATAGGTGTGCAGTGGTATTTTACCATTAAATCAACTTGCACTTTCCCAATGATATATAATGGGGAGCATGTTTTCTTATTAGAATCAGGCTACACGTCTTCTCATTGTTGAGTTGCATGAGTCTCATATATTTTGGACAATAATCTTTTGCAAAGAAGGTCCGTTGCAAATATTTTTCCTTAGGTTTGACCTATCCTATTCTCTTGAAAGTGTCATTCACAGAGCAGAAGTTTTAAATTTTAATGAAGACTGGCTTACCGATTTTTTTCTTTGATGAATCATGCATTTGGTGTTGTATCTAAAAATTCATCACCATACCACAGGTCATGTAATTATTCTCCTTTCCTAGGTGTCTCAGAGTTTTGCATTTCACATTTAGTTATATGACTGATTTTGAGCTAATTTGGTGGAAGAATATAAGGTCTGTGTCTGAGTTCTTTTTTCTTGTTTTGTATGTAGGTGTATGACTGCTTCAGAATGATTTGTTGAAAAGACTATCTTTGTGCCATTGTATTTCTTTTGCTCCTTCATCAAAGATCAGTTGAATAAATGTACGTGGCTCTGTGTTTTGGGGCTGTATTCTGCTCCATTGATCTTTTTGTCTATTCTTTCACCAGTACGACACTCTCTTCATTACCGTAGCTTTATATAGTAAATCTAGAAATCAAGTAGTGTCAGTTCTCTGACTTTGTTATTTTTCAACACTGCATTAGATAATCTGGGTATTTTGCATATCCATATAAACTTTATAATCCATGTGTCAATATCTATTTAAAAACCTTCTGATATTTTGATTGAGGTTGTGTTGAAGCTATAAGAAAGGTGGAAAGAACTGACATCTTGACAATATTGAGTCTTATCCATGAATATGGAATTATCTCTTAGTTGACTTAGTTCTTTGGTTTCTTTCATCAGAGTTACGTGCTTTTTATTAAAGAGATCCTGGGCATATTTTGTTAAATTTATGCCTAAGCATTTCATTTTCTTGGTTTTGCTAATATAAATGGTGGTGTATTTTAAATTTCAAATTCCGTTTGTTCATTGCTGGTATTGATTGATAGGAAAACAATTGATTTTTGTAAATTAACCTTGTATACTGAAGCTTTTCTATAACTGCTTAGTAGTTCCAGGAGATTTTTGTTTGTTTCCATTCATATTTTCTGCATAGACAATCATGTGATCAGTAATTTTATTTTTTTCTACCAAATCACTATATCTTTCTTTTTCTTTTCTTACTGACTTATTAAGGACTTCTAGCACAATATTAAAAAGGAGTAGTGAGAGGACATCTATTTGCCTTGGAAAAGCTTCAGGTTTCTCATTATTAAGTGTACACAAGCTGTAAGTTTTAAAAAATGTTCTTTATCAAGTTGAGAAAGCTCTTCTCTATCCCTTCTATACTGAGAAGTTTTAACATGAATAGGTGTTAAATTTTGTCAGATGTTTTTCTTCATATTCTAATATAATCATATGATTTGTCTTTTTTAGCTGGTTGATTTGATGGATTACATTAATTGATTTTCAAATATTGAATCAGTCTTACGTTCCCAGGATAAATCTCACTTGGTCATATGTTTCTTTTATACATTGTTGGTTTCTTATTGCTAACCCTTTATTGCAGATGTTTACATCTATGGTTATCAGAGATATTGGCGTATAGTTTTCTTTCCTTGTAATGCCTTGGTCTGATTTTGTGTTAGAGTAATGTTGACCTCATGGAAAGAGTTAAGTAATCCCTCTGCTTTTATGTTCTGAAAGAGATTGTGGAGAATTGGTGTTATTACTTCCTTATATATTTTGTAGTAAACTCATCCAGATCTAATGTTTTCTGTTTAGAAAAGTTATTGACCATTAGTTCAATTTCTTTAAAAGATTTAGGCCCATTCAAATAGTGCATTTTTTAGAGTGTAGTAGATTGTACTTTTCAAGAAATTGGACCATTACATTTAGATTATCAAATGCTTGAGCCTAGAGTTGTTTATAGTCTTTTAAACATCTGTGGGATCCATACTGATATCCCACTTTCATTTTTTATATGAATAACGCATACCTTCTCTCTTTCTTTCTTAGCTTGGCTTCAGGCTTATCTATTTTACTGACCTTTTCACAGTGCCATCTTTGATTTTGTTAATTTTTCTTTTGTTTTCAATTTCATTGATTTATGCTCTAATTTGAATATTTCTTTTCTGCTGCTCCTTTTGGATTTAATTTGCTTTTCTTTTTTTAAGCTTCTTAAGGTGGAATTTTGTTGTGGATTTTAGATTTTTCTTTTCTAAACTATGTATTAAATCCTGTAAGTTTATCTCTAAGTATTGCTTTTGTTGCATCGCACAAATTGTATGTTGTATTTTCATTTTCACTTAGTTCCAAATGTTTTCAAATTTTCTTGAAATTTATTATTTGGCCCTTGTTTTAACTAGAAGTGTGTTGTTTAATCTCCAAGTATTTTGGGGTAGTTCAGCTGATTTCTGTGTTGTCTGAGAGCAGACATTGTATGATTTATATTCTTTTTAAATTCATTAAGATGTGTTTCGTGGCCCTGAATGTGGTCTGTCTTGGTAAATGTTCCCTGTGAGCTTAAAAAGGATGTGTATTTTGCTGTTGCTAGCTGACGTAGTCAATAGATGTCAGGTGTATTCAGTTGATTGATACTGCTGGTGCTGTTGAGTTCAACTAAGTCCTTACCGATTTTCTGCCTGTTGGATCTGTGTACTTCTGATAGAGTGATGTTGAGGATTCCAACTCTAATTGTATGTTCATCTATTTCTCTTTGCAGTTCTATCAGTTTTGCCTCACATATTTTGATGCTCTTTTGTTAACTGCATACACAATAAAAAATATTTGTGTCTTCTTAAGGACTTGATCTTTTTGTCATTATGTAAGGCTACTCTTTATTCCTGATAATTTTATTTGCACTGATGTATGTTTTGCTTGAAGTCAATACAGCTACTTAAGCTTATGTTTCATTAGTGTCAGCATGGTATATCTTCCTTTATCCCCTTATTTTTAACTATATGCATCTTTATATTTAAAATAAGTCTGTTCTTTTTTGGTGATAGCATATAGTTGGTTCTTTTTTAATACACTCTGACAATCTCTTCTTTTTAATTGATGCATTTAAACTATTGCTATTTATGATGACTGGTGATACAATTGGATTAATATCTACCATATTTATTGCTGTCTATTCATTACTCTTGTTCTTTCTTTCTTCCTATTTCTGTCTTCTATAAGTTTTCTGCCTTAGTGATTTTAATTGAGCATTTTATATTCCTTTTTTCTCTTTCCCTAGCATGGAAATTATCTTTATTTTTCTTTTTTAGACTTTAATGTTTCTGTAGAGTTGGAATATGCACTTGTAACAAGTCCAGGTCCATTTTTAAATAACTCTGTGCCAATTTATGAGTAGTGCAAGTGGCTTATAAGAACAAAATATTCCTAATTACTTCCATTAATCTCTTGTATCATTGCTATTAATTTTACATATAGTAAACTATAGTCATTGAATACATTGTTGCTATTATTTTGAACAAACTATTTTGTACGTAAATTAAAGCTTCTTCTCTAATACTCTTCCTTTATGTAGAGCCAAGTTTCTGACCTCTATTATTTTCTTTCTCTCTGAAGAACTTCTTTTAATGTTTCTTGCAAGGAATGCCTATCAGCAATAAACTCCCTCCATTTATCAATGTCTGAAAAAGAAGTCTTTATTTCTACTTTACTTTGAAAAGATACAGAATTCTAGGTTTTTGATTTTTTTGTTTTTCTCAACATTTCAACTATTTTAGTACATTCCCTCTCACTTGCACGTTTTCTGAAGAAAAGTTGAGTATGATTCTTACGTTTATGCTTCTATAGGAAAGATTTTCCCTATTCCATTTACTCCAGCTTCTTTCAAGATTTTTTATAGTTATAATTTTCTGCAGTTGGAATGTGATATGTCTAGGTAGCTTTTTTGGCATTTATCCTGATTGGTATTCTCTGAGTTTTACAGATCAGTTGTTTCATATCTGTCATTAATTTTGGGATGTTAGTCAAAATTGTTTGAAATATTTTTTCTGTTCCTTTCTGTTTTTCTTCTGTTTCTGGTATGCTCATAATTGCACATGTGACACATTTTGTAATTGTTCCATTTCTTTTATCTTTTTTTTTTTTTAAGATACTCTTGCTCTGTTGCCCAGACTTGAGTATCGTGGTGCAATCTTGGCTCACTGCAACCTCTGCCTCCTGGGTTCAAGCGATTTTCCTGCTTCAACCTCCTGAGTACCTGGGATTACAGGCACCCGCACCACGGTTGGCTATTTTTTGTATTTTTAGTAGAGACAGGGTTTCACCATGTTGGTCAGGCTGGTCTTGAACTCTTTACTTCGTGATCTTCCTGCCTGGGCCTCTAAAAGTGCTGGAATTACAGGTGTGAGCTGCCACACCTGACCAATTGTTGCCCATTACTAAAATACTCTGTTCCTTTTTTTCAGCATTTTTTTCTCTTTGCTTTTCAGTTTTGCAAGTTTCTATTAACCTCCTGAAACTGAGATGTTTTCTCAGCCATGTTCAATATAATTGAATAATGAAAGACATTCTTCATTTCTGATACAATTTTTTAATAGACTAAAGTCTATTTATAGAAATTTTTACTTCTCATTAAAATTGAGCAATTGCAGCTATTTCTCGTATGCCCTCTGTTCCCACACATACATAACCTTCCCCATTATCAACATCCCCTAACAGAGGGGATTGTAACATTTGCTACAACTTATGAACCTACATTGACACATCATTATCACATGAAGTTCGTAATATAAGTAGGGTTCACTCTGGGTGTTGCACATTCTATGGATTTGGGCAAATTTTTAATGGCATGTGTCTACCGCCATAGCTGTCACACAGAATACTTTTACTCTCCTAAACCTCTTCATCCTTCCCTTTCCTGTAACCCTCGCAACCAGAGATTTTTTTTTTTTTTTTTGTCTTCATACTGTTGCCTTTTTAGAATGTCATGTATTTGGAATAACCATAATGTGTGGACTTTTCAGACTGGGTTCTTAAGTAATGTGCATTTAAGTTTCTTTTGTGTATTCCATGGCTTGTTAAGTGCATTTCTTTTGCCTATGAAAAATATTCCATTGTCTAAATATGCCATCATTTATTTATTCATCCACCTACTGAAAGACAATTTTGTTGCCTTCCAGTTTTGGTAATTATAATTATACTCTAGTATATAATGATAAACATGTGTGTGCAGGTGTTTGTGTGAATTTACTTCATCATCTTTGGGTAAATACCCAGGAGTACTATTTCAGTATTATATGAATAGAGTATATTTAACTTTGTTAAAATATATATATATATATATATATATATATATATATATATATATATATCAAAATGTTTTCCAAAGTGGTTGTACCATTTTGCATTCCCACCCACAATGAATGAAAATTCCTGGCCAGGCGAGGTGGCTCATGTCTGTAATCCCAGCACTTTGGGAGGCTGAGAGATGGGTATATCGCCTGAGGTCAGGAGTTAGAGACCAGCCTGACCAACATGGTGAAAACCTGTCTCTACTAAAAATACCAAAATTAGCCAGGTGTGGTGGAATGAGCATGTAATGCCAGCTATTTGGGAGGCTAAGTCAAGAGAATTGCTTGAACCCATGAGGCAGTGGGTTGAGATCGTGCTACTCCACTCCAGCCTGTGTGACAGAGTGAGACTCTGTCTCAATTAAAAAAAAAAAAAAAGAAAATTTCTGTTGCTTGAAATCTTCACTAGCACTTGGTACTATAAATATTATAAAATATGCTCATTCTGATGTTGTTATGATGTTTTTTGTTTTTAATATAATTTTTAAATTCTTTTTTAAACTCATATTTCTTAGCTAAAATTACTGATCTGTCCTTGTATGTTGTTTACTTTTCCTATTAGATCCCTTGGCATGCTAATCATACTTGTTTTACATTTCTGGTCTGATAATTCCAACTTTTCTGCTGTATCAGAGTCTCTCTGATTTTTTCCTTTTAGTATGCCTTGTAATTATTGTGCAAAGTGTCAACTGAAGAAAAGTGTCAACAAGTCTCTATCAATTTTGGAGATGTATTTGCCAACGTTAAGTACCCACCCAGGAAACACGTCTATGCCCTTCTCCAAAGATGGTTTTGAGAGTTGTAAATGTAAAGGAGAAAGGGATTAGATATGGAGATGCACACCGTTTTCACATAAAAAAAGGGGGCAAAGGAAAAATGTGGGGAATCTGCATTTTACATAAGATAACACAGGAAAAATGAGATGGGGAACAATCTAATATGTGTTTGTGTCTCAGTCCTGGGCAACTGCACCTGTAAAGATAAACTATCAATTAGCATTGCCATGGTGATGTTTTAACAGCTCACCAGGAATTTCCTGTTGGCAAAATATGGGGAAGGTAGGTAGCTTTCATTTTGTAGCCACTTATTTAGGAACCAAATGGTGGAGGTAGGTTTGTGTGACTGAGTCCCCAACTTGACTTTTCCCTTTGGCTAAATGAGTTTTGGGCCCCAAATTTAATTTCCTTTCACAAAAGTCACACATGATGGCCTCTGTTCCCACATATGCATAACCTTCCCATTATCAACATCCCCTGTCAAAGGGGATTGTAACATTTCTTGCAATTTATGAGTCTACATGGATACATCATTATCACATAAAGTCCATAATTTACAGTAGGGTTCACTTTGGGTGTTGCACATTATATGGGTTTGGACAGTAGGCTTTCCAGTAAACAGACTGTTCAAGATCTGGTTGTAGAGTGTAGGAGAAAAGAAATATTCTGCAGTCCTCTGATTAGGTCACAGTCTTTTATTGAGCCTGTGCCCCTGGGCTGTAAACTTCACAAGTGTTTCTCGGTTTTATTCCCCTTTGCAGGTAGGACAGGATGGCTACAGGGGGCTAGAGTTTGTAATTCGTCTTCTCCCAAGTCAATTAGACACTGATAAAATCTCTATAGGTTAGGCTCTGGTAAAACACTTTCTTTTGAAGACTGGCCTTGTTAAGTAAAAAGAACAGTATTCTCTGTTGTATTTCAAAATGGCTCCTTTTCCCCCCCTCTTGAGAGAAGCCATAGGATATTTTTGTATGATCTTCACTGTGAGAACCCGGTAGAGGCCTGGAAGTAAACTCACACAAATGTGGGGATCCCCCTAGGACTAGACTCCTTCCCCTGGATTGTTTTAGTCTCAGACTTGTCCATATTCTGTTTCCAAAAATTCATGCATTCGAGTGTACATTTTCCTACCACAGTACTAGTGGTGGGCTTTTGCTGCTGGCAAGCTGTGATTCCCCATGTCTCCCCATCCGTCTCTCCAGTTTTAGAGGCAGTGGTTTTGTAACCAGGTGTCCCAGGTTCTTGGCCTCCCCTGCCCCAGGAATGGGGGAAGAGGCCCTGGACGTGCAGAGGGCTTATGGTGTATAAATGTTATGGACCCAGAGAGTTTTGCAGAGAGTGATTTATTAGGCAGAGAGAGAGAGAGAGAGAGAGCGGTAGAGAGAGCTCCCACACTGTTGTGGGAAGGGATCCCAGAGAGGGAAATCCCTACGGGTAAGGTACAGTGGAGGTTTAACTTTGAAGTTATTCCCATTTATGTTCTTGTCTAATGAGAGCAGTTCTTTCAAACTTCCTCTGAAGTGATTGATCTTTGACTCTGATCCCAGATTGGTTGCTTGGGCTCACAACAGAACCCCTCCTTCCAGGGCTTTTGGTGGTCTTTTTAAACAAAGGAGGACACCTGAAATTTTACCTAGCCCACCTGGGAGAAAGTTAGACAAAGGACTCTAGGTTCCCGGATGGGGAGGTGGATGGAAGCATGGCGCTGGGAAGTTCTTGCCTTTGAAACCATGCCCCTTCTGGACCCCGGAAGAGAAGTTAACATGGATCCTCAGTTTGCCCTGTGGGCCTCCTTTCTCTGCGGGATCTAAGAAGAGTTGACTTTTAGTTTGTTTAGTTTTTAACTTGTTGTTAGGACAGAGCAATGACTCCCACATGTCTTCCATGCCAGACTGGAAATCAGAAGATTCAAATACGATTTTTTACAAGTCTGTGGATATATGTTTCAAAAGTTTGAATATGAAGACCTAAATTAGCTTGCCATTTTTAGCAGGTCTTGAAATTTTACTTTTATTCATTTCTTCACTCAATTCCTATGAAACAATATGGTGCAACTGACCCTGAGAGGACCAAACTTAAGGCTATTAAGTGGCCCTCACCGAAATTACCGTCTTCAGAGCCAGTTACAGAGAGGCAGGAGAACAGGGCCTAGAGGCAGGGAACATAAGGCCAATTCACACTCACTTCCTAAATAATATGAATTTATGAATAATATGAATACTAATTAAATAACATGGAAACACTTCAGCAGTGACAGGAATGTGAATGGCTTTGTAACTGCACTTCATCCTCCCCGTTTACATAGAACACACAAACACACACACATCTGCGAGGTAACATTCTCTCCATTTATATAGAGGACATACTAAGTAAATGACTTTGTAACTTTACTTCATTCTCTTCATTGACATAGAGCACATACTGAGTAACCAATGAGAAACCTCTAGAGAGTATGGAAACCCCAATTCTGTTACCTGGGCTCCTGAGTCCTGTGCTCAGGCCCTCTCTCACACTGTGGAGTGTACTTTTGTTTTCAATAAATCTCTGATTTTGTTGCTTCATTCTTTCCTTGCTATGTATGTGTGTTTTGTCCAGTTCTTTGCTCAAGATGCCAAGACCTAGACACCTTCAACCAGTAACAATAGGACCACATGAGGAAAAAAAAGTTTTATTCTTTAGTCACACTTGAAAGCAGTTTTCATTTAAAAAGGATATTGCCTATCTTGCTGCCCTTATATGCCAACTATTGTCCTCCTTGATCTTGTTTTTTCCTGAAGGTTCATTTACTGAATAGGTGAACATTTGACTCCTTCATGTCAATAGGTTAAAAAAAAATACCAGAAAGGAACTTGTAGTGAATTTTTTGATATTCTAAAACTCTTCTAAGTGATGGCAGTATTTCTGAGGCAACTATATAGATTCTCCAAGTGATCACATCAAAAAATAATACAGCGAGTTTTTTAAATCACCACTAATATAGATACAGATGGTCCCTGATATAAGATTGCTTGACTTAGAGTTTTTTGTGTTTACTATGGATTTATCAGGACATAACTCTATTGTAAGTCTAGAAGCATTTGGACTTGCGATGGTTGACTTACAATTTTTCAACTTTATGATGGGTTTATCAGTGTATTAAATGCATTTTTGGTTTATGATATTTCAGTTTATTGGGACATAATTCCATCTTAACATCTGTATACTGAAGGCATTTTAAAAAACTACAAAGCTGCACACTGTGGTTACCAATTAATGTTAATTATGATTAATTCTGTAACAATTCATGTACATAAGGCAGCTGTGTACTGGGACAGTCATAAAATATTTCATGATTTCTGCCTATATTTTGCTTTATACTTTCAACAGTTTAATTTTGGAAATCATAAGCATTTACTAGAGAACCACAATTTATTCAGAGTTACACCACAGATTAGCTCCAGAATTCATTGGAATTCAGGTACTTTCAATAATTCATCTTTTGCAGAGCGTGACAGGGTACACTTAATTAGTGGTGATTGAAAAAATGGTGTTTACCTTAGTGTTAAATTTCAGAATTAGGGCTGAAATGTCAATGGAAGCACATTACTAGCCCAAATTCAGTTGACTATGAAAATGTCTACACATAGTTTTATGAACTTCAATATATGCCGAAAAGACACATTTTAACTTAAATATTTTAGCAAACAATTAAATATGAGAAAACATCCTGAGAGTTAAGAGCACTGCTCGATTTCAGATGCCTGCCTTCTATAATCCATGGGAAATAACTGGTTGCTCCTTTATTTGTCTCCATACTAGCAAACTGTGGTTTGTATGGTTGGGAAAATGCTCTCTTCCAACTCAGAATAGGGGAGAAAAGGTAGTATTTTTTTTAATCTATCACAAAGTTCATGGCTGAGACCACTATAACTAAAGACAGATTAACAAGAGAAAATCATCCAAATTTATTTGATGTTTTATATGACATGCAAGCCTTCACCAATGAAGACACAAGAAACAGAAAGAAATATATGTATTTTTTATGAACAGTCATGCAGAAGTATTGAAAGACAAAAAGTATGATCTAATTGTAATAAACTTGGAGAAAATGGCAAGTCCTGTTTGTTTAGATTCTTAGTTTCTCTCTGTCTTTGGTTTCTTTCCCCTGGGTATAAGGAGAAAACTTGCATCAGGGGAAGGTCAGATAAATCTTTTATAGCCTGCTTCAGGGGAGAAAGGTAAGAGAAGGTCAGAGAGTAACATTCCCACTTCTATAGTCTTCTCAGTGTCCTTCAGTTTAAAATAGTATGTGAAGGAGTATATTCTAAGTTGAAAACTTCTTTACAAGTGTAGTAGAGAAAGCAAATAGTTTTATCATTGAATTAGAACTAAACCAGAATCAGCTAGGCTGGTGGCTCATGCTGGTAATTCCAGCACTTTGGGAGGCTGAGGCAAGCAGATCACCTGAGGTCAGGAGTTCAAGACCAGCCTGAAAAACATGGTAAAACCCTATCTCTACTAAAAATACAAAAGTTAGCCGGGCTTAGTGGCACACATCTGTGTTCCCAGGTACTCTGTAGGTTGAGGCTAGAGAATCGCTTGAACCCAGGAGGCGGAGGTGGCAGTGAGTTGAGATCGTGTCACTGCACTCCATCCTGGGTGACAGAGTGAGATTCTGTCTCAGAAACAAAACAAAAAAACCCTGAATGTGATGAGCATCACAGGCAAGCAAAAAAGAGGTTGCAAAAACAGAAGGAAATCTCACTTTTCAATATAGACAAGCAGGTACAACACATTGTTTATATGTTTTCAAGAGAAACAATAAGTAACCCTCTCCTAAGAGGATTTGACAGCCTCATTTGTCACACACAGTTTATCCTAAATGCCCTTGGTAATTGGGGTCGCAAACTACGATAGCTAGTTGGCTTTATTAAGATTAAAAAAAAAAAACTTTATGTGTCTTCATGTTAAGATACAGTTTTGTAACTTGAAGCAAGGCTCCTGTGTTCCCACAGAAACAGGGAGATAGGAGCACTACCTTGATATTTATGTTTCAAAGAGATGGCTTCAGGTCCTTAAGAAAGACATTCCTAGGTTATAAAATTGTAAAAAGGCCTATCTAGTTTTCAAAAGGATTTATGCATTTCAAAGAGTGGAGACAGTACAAGTTTTCTAAAGTAAATGCTCTGAGAAAAATAGGGGGAGGGAAATCTCTTATTTTCAACAGGGCAAATTAAGGCTCTCTATTTGTATTTATACAAATTATGACAGAGTTGGGAGTATACAGTGGATGAGTTAAAATAGAAAATAAAAGCTAATTAACATGTATTTTATCATTATTCCTCTTAGTGTAGGATTTTTCACAAGCCTAAACTCAGCCAATGAAAATGTATTTAAGAAGTAAGGAAATGAGATAGTGAAGGAACAAATCATTGCTGTAGGCTAGAGCTGAGTCTTTCTTTGTAAAAAAAGAAATGCTTTGGGAAGCATTAGAGCCATATCTCCTTATTCCAACTCTCCTACCATGAATTCACTTTGAGCATGAAATTACTTGTGTGCAGAGTGCACCCCTGATAAAGGTAATTCCAGTGCACAATAAAAAGAGGCACCTGTTAGGCAATACCAAGCCACCCTGAGCATGTCTCTAGGTACAAACAGGGTTCCTGAAATTGTCTCAGTCATAGTGACAGTTGATAAGAGCTGAACCCAAATGGTCCATCCTCCAAATGAAAAGGTCATGATGGGTGATCTTTCTGGTAGAAATTCGTCTTGTGTTAGAGGAGGTCTGCTCTCAGGGCAGGCAGCATCTTATTCTTCACACATAGTGCTGTCCATTCCATGCTTTAGAGAACCAGAGACGAGGACAGTATGTCTCTCACTGACTATAACTTTCAAATCAAAGTGTCTCAGGTCCTTTAAAGATATTGCTGAAAGTGAGCAGAGTACAGAAGCTAAGTTCCATCACCATTAAAATACGTGTAGATAATGAGGTCTCAACCACATTCCTGTCAGTTCATTATTTATTGGATTCTTCTTACGTGACAACCTTTGTAATACCAAAGACTAGCAGTTAACAAGGATACATGCAATGGAACCAGCAATATCAAAGAGCATTGAAATCACTTATAAAATAGGTTGTTTGGCCTGGCATGGTGGCCCATGCCCATAATCCCAGAACTTTGGGAGATGGAGGTAGGCGGATCATAAGGTCATGAGATTGGAACCATCCTGGCCAACATGGTGAAACTCCGTCTCTACTAAAAGTACAAAAATTATCTGGGTGTGTAGTGGTGTGTGCCTGTAATCTCAGCTACTTGGGAGGCTGAGGCAAGAGAATCACTTGAACCCAGGAGGTGGAGATTGCAGGGAGCTGAGATCATGCCACTGCACTCCAGCCTGGCCACAGAGTGAGACTCCATCTCAAAAAAAAAAAAAAAAAGGTGTTATTTAAAGGCACATCTGAGAATTTTCTCTGAAGGTAAATGGATCTGGGCTTTGTCAAATCAAGTTGGCAAATAAAATTTGCCTTGTAATTTCAGCCTCTCTAGTCAAAAGATCTGGGCTCTGCTAGCATCAATTCAAAGTCTGTGATGATGCATAAGAAAATATGTATCTATGAATTTGAAATGGCCATGCACTTCTGTGGCCATAGAAATCAGTTAGATTTGTTAACAAATGATGCAAAATGCAAACCCTCCTGGAGTGCAAGTTTCCTCATATTCCTCAGGACTTAAAGAGAGTTGAGAAATTCCAGCCTGTAGCTTGCTGGAGAAAATATATGATCACTCTCAAAGGAAATGAAGTGAGAGGAGGAGGAGGGGAGGGAGGGAGGGAGGGAAGGAGGAGAGAAACCAGGTTAATCTCATCTCTTTTTGCTCAGTGGTGAATAGTTGGTATTTCCTTTTTTTCTCATTTTTAAGGAAGAAAATAAATATCAGGCAGAAAGTATGAACAGATAGGAAGAAAGTTAAGATATTACATTAATCTAAAATTATGTTTCTAGATGGATTTTTTTTGTTGAGGTTTGGATTAATGTTTGATCCCATTCCAGTCTCATGTCTGCCCATTAAGACAGTATAACAAATTAACCTCTGGCTGAATCACTGACTTAACTCCTTTTCTCCAAAGCCACTGAGTGTCTGGGTAGGTACAAAGTTTCTAACCAGAGATGCTTATTGCATCAGAATCATCCCTTCCATCTTTTCTGGTTGCTTCCTTTATTTCAAATCTGCTCTGTCTGAGGGATAAATAGCAGTGTAAAATCAGTGTAAATTTTAAACCACCAAACTTCATTTCCAAAACTCTTATCTATAACTTTATAACTCACTGAGAATTTTGAAAGTCGAGTTTGATTTCTGGAGAAGCACACTTGGACCCCAGTACTATTCTTGGGACTTCACATCTTAACTACATTTTTACAATTTTCAACTCATTTGTCAGCACAAGCCATGTTTGAAGTGTGCATGGATATAGATGAGTTGAGAATTTTTGCTCATCCTGAGTTGCAGCAGCTAGATTCCTGTGAACCTCTCTTTTCTCCTTGGTTTCAATTGTCCCTGTGTATTATACTGCAGGCTTAGAATGATCTAGACATTCTGGCCCACTGGGGAGTATATCCTTTCTGAAACTTTTTCCTTATGTTATTTTGGCCTTAATTCTCCACTCTAACTTCTCAAAGGACCATTAGAAAGATGATGATATTGCACCACAGTGTGATATGAAGTATGACAGAGGAACAACTATTTTTCATGCAAATACTTGTTTGGTAATTGTATAAGAAAGGCAGTGTGGAGAGGTAGACTTAGAGATGTGAAAATGTCTGTAAGTAAAAATTAAGCAATAGTCTATTACCTGATCACTTTTACACCTGTCTTTCCCTTTGTTGATTTGTTTTGTTTTCTACAGCTTTTCAGCTTCTCCTCCTCCTTCACCACTACTACTGCTGCTGTTGCTGCTACTACTACTTTCTTTTTCCTTTTGAGACAGAGTCGTACTTTGTCACCCAGGCTGGAGTGTAGTGGTGCTATCTTAGCTCAGTACAACTTCTGCCTCCTGGGTTTAAGCAGTTCTCATGTCTCAGCCTCCGAAGTAGCTGAGATTACAGGCTTGCACCACCTCTCTAGCTAATTTTTGTATTTTTAGTGGAGATGGGTTTCACCGTGTTGGCTAGGCTCCTCTCAAACTCATGACCTCAAGTGATCTTCCTGCGTCAGCCTACCAAATTGTTGGGATTACAGGTATGAACCACCACGTCCACCCTCAGCTCCTTCTTAATGTAGGGAAATCTTTTTGCCAAACAGAATCCCCTTAATATAGAATACAAGAATATAGAGCTGTTACGCTGCAGGGAAGAAGTGCTGAAGCTCCATGAGGCCATGTATGTTCCAAGTCCCTCTGTGACCCTTAGGTTATTTTGTAAAACCCCAGAGTTCCAGGAACCAAATTTGCTAACTATATTCAAGACAGTGCACTCACATCCAGAATCTTACGCTTTACTTTCCTTGATAAATATACATATTGTCAAAAGAACTTCTGACTTTGTAAATAATAATAATTGGGGAAAAAATGTTTAATTTGACAGAACTTCACACACACAAGCTTGTTTTCATTCCTGAACCATCTCTTCCTTGCTGAGTTCTGGGAGCCATTTGTATTAGTATTTATCATTTGTCATTTCAACGTAGCAACTTTTACTGATCCTTATTCCTTAATTTCCCCCTTATTTTAAAGACCAGAGACATCTATAGACCAGGAACTGAATTTTATAATTGTTTGCCTTCTAGCACTTAGAACAGTGGACAGCACTTACTAAACTCTCTGTGTGTGTTTGTTTCTATCTACAGTGATAATAATAACTTTCAGATATTGGGGAAGAAAATCTCTGGAAACAATTTTGGATTTAACTGAATTATGTTTCCATACATGATTTCTTTTCACTGTTTTTATGATATTATTTGTTTATTTCATTGTACTTTAAGTTCTTGGATACATGTGCAGATCTTGCAGGATTGTTGCATAGGTACACACATGCCATGGTGGTTTGCTGCCTACATCCCCCCTCACCTATATATGGCATTTCTCCAAGTGTTATCCCTTCCCAATCTCCCCACCCCCCACTGTCCCTCCTCTAGCTCCTCATCCCCACAACAGACCCATGTCTGATATTCCCCTCCCTGTGCGCATGTGTTCTCATTGTTCAACACTCACCTATGAGTGAGAACATGCGGTGTTTGGTTTTCTGTTCTTGTGTCAGTTTGCTGAGAATGATCATTTCCAGATTCATCCGTATCCCTACAAAGGACATGAACTCATCCTTTTTTATGGCTGTATAGTATTCTATGGTGTATATGTGCCACATTTTCTTTATCCAGTCTCTCAATGATGGGCATTTGTGTTGGTTCCAGGCCTTTGCTATTTTAAACAGTGCTACAGTGAACATACGTGTGCATGTGTCTTTATCATAGAAAGATTTATAATCCTTTGGGTATATATGCAGTAATGGGATTGCTTGGCCAAATGGAATTTCTGTTTCTAGGCCCTTGAGGAATCACCACACTGTTTTCCACAATGGTTGAACTAGTTTACACTCCCACCAACAGTGTAAAAGTGTTCCTATTTTTCCACATCCTCTCCAGCATCTGTTGTCTCCAGATTTTTTTAATGATCGCCATTCTAACTGACATGAGATGGTATCTCCATGTGGTTTTGATTTGCATTTCTCTAATGACCAGTGATGATGAGCATTTTTCCATATGTTTGTTGGCCTCATCAATGTCTTCTTTTGTAAAGTATCTGTTCATATCCTTTGCCCACTTTTGAATATGTTTGTTCACTTTTTTCTTGTAAATTTGCTTTAGTTCTTTGTAGATTCTGGATATTAGCCCTTTGTCAGATGGGTAGATTGCAAACATTTTTTCCCATTCTGTTGGTTGCTAGTTCACTCTAGTGATTGTTTGTCTTGCTGTGCAGAAACTCTTAAGTTTAATTAGATCCCATTTGTCTATTTTGCTTTGTTGCCATTGCTTTTGGTGTGTTAGTCATGAAGTCCTTGTCTATGATCATATTCTGAATGGTGTTGCCAAGGTTTTCTTCTAGGGGTTTTATGGTGTTAGGTCTTATGTTTAAATCTTTAATCCATCTGGAGTTAACTTTAGTGTAAGGTGTAAGGAAGGAGTCCAGTTTCAGCTTTCTGCACATGGCTAGCTAGTTTTCCCAACATCATTTGTTAAACAGCAAATATATGCTATAAAATATGATAAAGGAGTTATCACCACTAATTCCACAGAAATACAAACTACTCTCAGAGATTACTACAAACAACTCTATGCACATAAACCAGTAAATCTGGAAGAAATGGAAAAACTCCTGGACACTTTCACCCTCCCCAGATAAACCAGGAAGAAGTTGAATCCCTGAATAGACCAATAACAAGGGCTGAAGTTGAGGCAGCAATTAATAGCCTACCAAGCAAAAAAAGTCCAGGGCCAGACGGTTTCATAGCCAAATTGTATCAGATGTACAAAGAGGAGCTGGTACCATTTCTCCTGAAACTATTCCAAACAATACAAAAAGAGGGAATCCTCCCCAACTCATTTTATGAGACCGATATCATCCTGATACCAAAACCTGGCAAAGAAATAACTAAAAAAGAAAACTTCAGACCAATATCCATGATGAGCATCAATGCAAAAATCTTCCATAAAATACTGGTAGACCAAATGCAACAGCACATCAAATAGCTTATCCATCACGATGAAGTAGGCTTCATCCCCAGGATGCAAGCCTGGTTCAGCATACACAGGTCTATAAACATAATCCATCACATAAACAGAACCAAAGACAAAAACCAAAGACAAAAACATGATCATCTCAATAGATGCAGAGAAAGCCTTAGACAAAATTCTACAGCCCTTTATGCTAAAAACTCTCAATATACTAGATACAGATGGAATGTATCTCAAAATAATAAAAGCTATTTACGACAAACCCACAGCCAATATCATACTGAATGGGCAAAAACTGGAAGCATTGCCTTTGAAAACTGGCATTAGACAAGGATGCCCTCTTTCCCCATTCCTGTTTTTGTGATATTTAGTAAAGCGTGGGTTTAAATTTTTGCTAATATTCAAGTT
>CAUYQU010085074.1:0-42934 GCA_963574635.1 Cheracebus regulus
GGGAGATAGCATGGGGAGAAATGGCAGATATAGGTGAAGGGGAGGAAGGCAACAAATTACACTGCCACATGTGTACCTATGCAACAATATTGTATGTTCTTCACATGTACCCCAAAACCTAAAATGCAATAAAAAAAAATAAAAAAATTAAAAAAAAAAAAAAAGAAGTATAAAGCATCCAGAAAGCATGTACGTCCAGATGCTATTTCTTATGAAGTCCAGTCTACAGCTGCATTATACTCTTCATTACCATCTAAAACTACATAGCAGTGACTTCTAGAGATTATCAAGTCCATGTCAAAAAAATAGCTCCTTTCTTATACACAGCCTCAAATTCATTGTTCTTAAACTAAGTGGTACTAATAACCCGCAGTCAGTTTAATGGCTTCTGTATCTATGCGACAGGAATGCCACCTCATAGCCTAGCTGTGTGGACAACACAGGGCATCTCCATGGGGTTGTTGGAGCCTATTGTCTAAGTGATATCTTTATAGCCTTTCAGCAAACAGGAATGGGTACATCCCTAGGCAGCTGTTGTTTTTGATAGTCTTGGGGAGCGGATCATGCTGGTAATGACAGGAAGGGAGAGAGAAGCATGCAAATTGAGTCCTACATAACTTTTATATCCAATATGAGCCAGGATTCATATGTGCTCATATTACAAACCCTGGGTGTCCCTTGGTCCTCTACACTCTCCTGATTATGGATTTGTGTAGCATATGTAAGTGTGTGTATGCATATATATGTAATATTATATAAAATTTTGAAAATGTAGAGAATTATACACAATTGTCAACCAGGAGAGCTATTCCCTTCATAATCATTGAGGACATCACTCTCTGTGGTTGTGCATTGCCCAATCTACTCATTTGTAAATGTGGCTCTACTGCCATTATGACTTTCTTTATCAGTGGAAGAAGATCCTAGTCCAAGTTACTCTTTGGGCATCCTTTGATCTGCCTCAATTTGGCTTAAAGAGCAGAATGGAAATAATTATGGTGATGAGTCTCTATTGGAACCTAAATCTACATTTCCAAAAGTAAGACAAGAGTTTGTAATTATCCTCTCAAAACGTCCCTTTTCCTTACTCAGTCTGTCCAAAGAGCTGGATGGCTGAGCATGTGCCATGTAAACTGAAGGGGCTTTCCAGGAGTTTTCTGAATCCTCTGAGGTTACTAGTAAACAGCTAAAAAAAAATTAATGGTAACAGGTTCTTCTGAGATCAAGTTTATACAAAGGTGGTCAGATCTGGTGTCAAAGCCAGGTCTCCATTCTGTACCCTCTTCCTTAAATCCAAGTTGCCTTTTGTGGCCCTTGGTATCATTTCCTATGTAAATACCTTGCTTTGTGCAATTTTCATTTATCTCTGAAATTTTAGTAGAGTTGAGCTTCAAAAGGAGAGAGTTTGCATCTTGTTCTTATTTCTCCCCAAATGAGCATTTTTAATTTTCTGGGTAAATTTACTAAACTTTTATTAATGCCAGGGCATTGGGAAGAGAAGACTTTATTGGGTTGTAGAAGATTCTGTTACATCCTTCCTCCAGAACAATGGTTACCACTTACTCGTGGTGCAATTGCATACCTTCAAAAATCCAAGAAAGGAAACAGAGTCCTCCCCAGTAAAGATCTACTCTAAGAGATCTTCTGCCTCCATTTAGACACGACTATCTGGAAGATTCTCAAGACTGAAAAAAGTTACATCTCACAGCTATACTACAATATGTAAAGTATTTGGCAGTGTGCCTTGTTAAGCATTCAAGAAGTGGCAGTTATTAAGCTGTCACTATTTTGGGGTCTTGCATTTTTTTTGACATTGGAAATATAAGATGCAACAGAAATAGTAAAATAAGGGAAGTGAAGTTTCATCAATGCATATTTGACAAATACTTAGGGTTTTTTTTTAGCTGTTTCTTTTTAAAAATTCTGGATATCCTTAAATGCTGGTGACTTTTTACCATTCAGGAAGAAATACATGAGTTCTATTTGTCACAGAACACTAAATCCCCAGGAAAAGGAACTAAAATTCTCTGAGTCTTTTATGCTTACTTCAAACCTGTGTTAGACTATTGAGTTAAGGACAACTCTCTCCACATACATTGAATTAGAAAGCAAATAACTTTTCTCTGAGGAGTTGTTTTTCCCAACCTCACTTGATTCTGTTCTGAAGCATAAAGTTGCTTAATAATTACAGTAACAGGTGATATTTTTAGCCACATGTCCAATTCTATTAAAATTTTATGAGTTAGTCATATTGTATAAAATTCCCAGGTGTGAAGTTACATAAAAGCAATGGGAGGAGGTTATTAACGGTTAGTGGAATGCTAGAGAAAAATCTTACATAAAAATGTCTGCATTTTGTTCCTAGTGTAAAATGGCATATACTCCAGTCCTCTGCTTAACATTATGTGTTTGGTGCCCTTTCCTGATGCCATCCTGATTTACAGCAATGACAGAATAGAAATTGAGTTTCATTCATATGCTTTCAGAAGTCACACTCCAGAATAAAATTTTGGATTTGCCCTTATCTAAGTGCTTTCTTTCTTCAAGAGGAATATTTCTATTATGGCTTAAAAAAGTCTCAAAGTAGGGGCAGGAATGTCACAAGGAGAGGCCAGCAGGCTATCCAAAGCCCTCTGAAGTGGCTTTAACTTGAGTTATCCTTATCCTTGGTCTAGGAATCTTGTTCCACAGGCATTAATGCCTGATTCAGTTGGTGTCTGAGAATAGATTTGTCTCATGGACCAACTTATTTTAACCCAAGCTCATGAGAGACCAATGTCTAAACATCAGATAGCTTATATATTAATTTATGATGAGACTATAACTGATGTGGAAAATGGAGAAGACATCAGAAGATCGATATGAGCATCCAAATGATACTCAGAAAGTATGGGATTCAGAAACAGTGATTTTTTTTGCATGTGATATGTTATTATGATATGACAGTATGATGTGCTCATTCATATTAAATACACATCTGCATTGTCTAAACTCAAGGGAGAGTCTCGGGAATATTTCCCATGATTTTACTATGTTGCAGAATAGACCATGTCTCTGTTCTTATTTTTAAACACATATGGTATGGGCATTCTGGTGGTGGGTGGGGAGGTCCAATCTCATTATGCAGAACTGCTTCACATATTACAGGATGTTTTTCCTTCCTAGCCCCTACTATAGATTACAATAATACCCCCCAAATCTTTACAACAAACAAAAGCACCCTCACATACTCTTCACTGCCCCATGGGAGGAAGGAGCCTACTCCTAGTTAAGGTCCACAGGTAGGCCTCAAGTAGAAAGAGTCAAGAAATTATAAGAAGCTTTTTCTTTTGCACTTCATGCACAATTTTTGATTGGCTTTTTTCTTAGCTTATTTGGCCTCGTGCTTCTCTTTCTTTAGATAACCTCTTAGAGGTCCATGTCTTAAATATGATATGATGCCCTGGGACATCTCACAGGAAGCTACCTGGGGATCAGGATGGAGTCCATGGAGAAGAATCAAAGAACAGGCTCTACGGGTCTGTGTTATCAATGTAAGCGCATCTTGGTACATTTTTTACTGGCAGAATCTGTCCCTGCCAAAAGATCCTACATAGAACTCCAGTGTAATCTTCAGACAAGAGTAAAGTGCTTTGGTAGAAATGCTGATAGAGTGGAGGGTAGGAGCAGCTGGAGGGAAACACTGCTCAATTTCCTTAGTAGTCACTCATGAGATAACTATATGAAACCTTAGTGTTCTAAGGATAACAATTTGAAAAGCTCTGATCTAGGCTCATGCAGGGTTTGGTTGTTTCTGCTCATTAAGGTAGACAATCACACATGGATTTGAGGCCAAAACTCTACCTTGTAAAATGGTGTGTCTCTGTAGTGTGCGGTCAGGAGTTTCCAATGGCAGATGACAACTGTTTCTGGATCTGGGAATTCAGACCTGGCTACCTTTTCCTCAGAGGGATGAGGTTACTCCTCCCCTGGGAAGGATTACTTCTCCCTTCCTGGGACGGTGCTCCTGGGGCTGTACATTGCCGTCGTAGGATCCTAAATTCCCTTTGGTGCTCAAGTGCACCTCCCCACACCTTGCTCACTGCTGGCTAGATACAGTAGTATTTTTAGGTATCTCTCTCCTACCTCTGAAGACATTGCCTATTATTAAGGTGGGTTTTTACATAGCTGTCCAGATCTACTCTGTATTAATTTTGTTTAATTTAGTAAAGGCAAATTGTATTTGTTTGAACCTCTCTAGACGTTCAGAGGCATTCCTTTGTGGTCTCAGGGACTACTAATCTGACTTCTGTAATTGTCTCTAGGTAGAATTAAAGGGAAAATGCAACAAAATCTAAGATATCAAAAGAAAACCTTAAGTTTTAGTTGTAGTGTGTTCTTTGTATATCCCCAGTAACTGTAAGGTGAATAATTCATAAATAAGGTCTATTTTAAATACAGAAAGAAAAACTTTTGACTGGGGTGAAACTGAAGAATTATGTACTCTGAGCTCTCTCCCTTCCTCCCTCGAACAAGTAAACTTTGGGTAGGTAACAAAGGAATGAAACAGCTGATATGACTTTTACTAAGAAGATTTTGCCTTATCTTTTCTGACTTCTAAGGCCAGCCTGAGGAAAAACATGTTTTTTTCCAATGGTCCCCGATTTGAACTATTCATATTTGGGTGTCTCTTTTCTCCCTTCTATTCTTCTTTCCACTTTTGTTACGCACTGCCTTGTTGCTCTCTTTAGGCCACCAAATCAGCTCTCTGATTTCTTACTTTTAGCTTCACTTTTTAATTTTAATAAAAATATTTAAAATAAAATTGCAAGCTGATTGTGTCAGCAGAATCTTAGGCATCAGGGAGTTGAATAAGAATTATAAAGATGGCAATAACTTTCTAAAACTCTGAACGTCACTCCACGTGAGGACTTATCATATTTCCACACTTCAAAGAAGAGGAGTTGGTGATCTGATTGGTCAACCTGGGCAACACTGACTTGTGAGTGTTTGTGTTGTTGCTGCAGGTAAGAAAGCACTCACTAATCCAACACTCACTCTTCATTCCATGAGCCTTAGTGGGGCTATGGCCTATCCTCTGCGACCTTGTGACCATTTCTCTCCTCATGAATCAGAAGCTGCTCCACAGAACCTGAAAACTCACTCCTTCCTTCTCTCAATTTTCTTACTCCATGCACTTAGCCCAACATTTTAATTTAAGAAGTGGTAGAAGTTCTGCTCAGAACTTAATTCTCAATTATTTACTTCAAACTGTATCTTCTCTAAGTTTGAATCGTGCATATGTGTGTAGCTATTTATGGAAGTGTACTTTATACTTACTTGGTTGTTGTTCTTTGCATAGAGTTCTCACAGGTAATTTTATTGACAGTACAGAGTGGGGGAGGAGAATTGTAGGAAGAGAGTAGCATTAATTGGCAGAGAAGGAACAGAAAAATCCTAGGTTGTGATCATGCTAACCATAACCCTCCCAGCTCTACCATGATGTTATGAGCTCATCAGAGTTCATTTTCCAACCCCAGAGTGTCTAAAGTCTCAAGATATTCTATAACGAGAAAGAAAATTTCTTCTCTTTTTCTCTTATAATTGCACAGGTTAGAAAGAGAAATTTAGAAAACTGAGATTAACCAAAACTGGTAAACATTCATAGAAACTGAGAATCATGAGTGGTGGAAAAGTCCAGGCTTATAATTAATTAATATCAATTTACCATCTGTTCCAGATAGACTAACCCATCTGGTGTCTGCTGCCAACTAGGATCAATACATCTTCCAGATGCCTCTGCTAAGCGTATTATTAAAGTTTGTACTTGATTTAAAAACAGATGTAGAAGGGCAAAGTCTATGTGTTTAATCACAATTAAAATTGTGTTGTCTTTCACTTTTCTGACAACTCTAATTTATTCATATGAAATCATTAGCTGTGCTGCCAGTGTGCTTAAGAGTGACAACTGGAGTGTGTTGGGAAAACATAGTCATGATGGTAGGCACAGTCATTGGTAATGTCAACCTTGGGTATAAGAGAGGAGTAGGCTCAGAGAAATTCAATCTCCTCATCAGAACCAGAGAGTTGTGGTAATGTAAAAAGGCTGGCAGGAGTCCTCAAAATCATACTCACAATCACAGCTACTGAATTATTAAACATGTGGCGATGCAGGTGCTGTCCTAGGTTCTGAAGCTTGGAGCGCAAGAAGGTAGACAGAGCACTAAGGATAATTAATTGTTAGCAAGGCTTGAATCCGCCCCAAATAGGGCCTAGCGTGAAGTTCACATAGGCAGTCAAGAGGTTGTGTGGTGTAGAGGGAACAGAACACTGAACTTGAAACGATAGGGTTTGGGAGTGACTCTTGACTCAGCACTTCACTAGTTGTGTGATTTTAGAAAATCATTTAACTTCTCTGAGCTTGTCTTCTTATTTTTGGAGGGTTGTCAGAAGAATCCCAATAAGTTCCTCATAAATTATAAATCAAGATAGAGCTCTTTTATACTCTTTTGGAATGAGTCAAGATACAAATGGATTTTAATAATAAATCTACAAAAAGCCTATCATGTAAAGTATCCAAATTGTTATTTCATTAAAAGAAAAACAGTGAAAGATCAGATTTAAGTCAGACAACTTACACCTAACCTCATCCAGGAAAACTGAAAAACTTTCCTGGAAATAAAAATTCAGAATAATTCTTTTAAAAATCTTTAAATTAATTGTTGTTAATTTTGTGTGTGTGTGTTTTTAAATGAACCTCACTTTTGTGAGATGGCCAGGTTAATACTGTGTGAATTTAATTTAATAGATATAATTGAGAACTTATATCTATTAAGTTAGATATAACTTAATAGATATATCTACTAATAACTTAGTAGATATATCCACTGTACAAAGTGGAGTGGCAGGCATGGAGAAGAGTGGGGCTCATCCACATCCAGTTTACATGGGCACAGCTATTTCACTTGACTATGGTCAGCATCCATCCCTATTTGTTGATGTTTGTTCCGTACATAGACTCTAACTTACATTTATATTTCAATGGAAATTTATGACTTACTAGCTTGACCCATAGTTTCTTTAGTGCTGTTTTTTCTTTTCCTGACCATTGATACTAGCTTCTGTTGGTTATTAAACATCAAATATATAATGTAGAAAATTTATTCCTATTATCTTAAGTTGTTTACAAAATCAATAATACTATTACTATTTTGTAGACTGAGCCAAGAGCTCAGAAGTGATTGATGTATTTTCCAAGGAATGGTGACTAGGATGTGGTGAGGGAATTGATCCCAGGTCTGTCTGACCTCAGATTTGGGCCTTTAGCCATTTCCTAGTGATGTTTAATAGGATTTTTTCCTCATCATGGTTCTACTTTTCCTTGGGCTATATTCTACTTCTCTCTAGTACTTTCATTCTTCCTCAACAGACTGTAGTTCAGATTGGAAGGCCACATTCACACAGTGAAAAGAAAAAATGTTCCTCTCTCACCATAGCTATGAAAATAAAATACAGTTATCCTATGACCAGACAGGAACATGTCAATCATCAGAACAGAATTGGTAGTGATCTGTTATCATCAATAAAGAGTTTTTTCTTCATTGCAAAATATTTTACTACAGAATCCATAGAATTCTGGGGGTTATGAGAACAGATAAGACTCCCATGGCTATCTATCTATAAATCAAGGCACTAAAGCCTATAAGTACCATGCAAACCAAAAGACGTGAGGATAATTCCTCTAAGAGGGCTGGGGGAGTGAGAGGCAGTTTTCATTATTGTATCCTTATTATAAGCTGGACACTAGATAGGGAATTTTCATTCATTGCTTCACATAATTAGATGGCCTAAATTCACTTTTTCCCTTTTTATAGACAGCCTTATGACTCCGGTTTCATGGCAACTGACCATGTACTAACCTGTGCAAACCTTTTTGGATTCTGGTAATTCTCATTGTCTTTTTCTTCTTCCCTGGTATGAGCAGGATTGTGTTTGAAAGTCGTATTGACAGGTTGCTTCCAAGGGATATTTTTAGTGCTATGGTTAAGAAAATCTCCAGAAAAGGTCAGATCTTTTACTGTTTTAATTAAATTGCAGAGAAAAGAGATTATATCATAAGGGTGGCCAGCCCGCTATCTCTGCAGCAATATACACAAAGGCATTATAAATCTCCTTCATCACCATGCTCATGTAAGAGTGGTGTGGGGTGCCAAGGCCAGGTTTTAATTTAAAATGAGGCTTCATCATTACTTGGATTTTTTTTAAGTTGTCAAGGGATATTTAATAATGTTTTATAGATCCACAGTGATTGTGATTATTACTTTTTATTGGTGTAATACTTTATTACTTCCCCTCCAGACATGAGTAGGCAATTTTTAACCAATAGGGTCTTTCTGTTACTTATTAAACACCACCAACTTAATCCTTTCTATGACTACCAGAAGATATAGGTCTTCACTGGAAGTTTTCAAAAGCATTTTTCCACTTATATACGTTTTCATGTGTTCTTTAGATGAAAAAGTTGTTTGAGTACATTTTGAAACCAAATGTCTTCTCATGAGAAAAGATGCTTTGCTCCAAGGGAGAGATAATGTTAAAGACAGTTCCTGAAGTGTTATGGCTATGACTAGACTGAATCATTGCTTGCTTTGTAAATGAATACATTCTCACTTAGGATACATCTGTTTCTTATTGGCCCACAAGCAAACAACAATCCAGCTCTTCAATGATTCAGCTCAAATTGTCTCTTAGACTGAGTGGGCAATAATGAATTTTAAAATTAGCTTTCTTGTGTTGCAAATTAGATGTCAACAGATTTATTTAAAATACTAGAAAATATTATCAAAACTGTGTTTAAAGGATCTAAAAGAAGGCTCTGATCTCAAGAGCTACCTGTGACATTACTATTTGTGGGGTTTTCTTTTCTTTTTTTTTGGTAGATTCACAGTCAGTATGCAAAGACAGAAGCAGCTGTGCAGTGTGACAAATGAGAAGTGGACAACGAGACCATATGAACACAGGACAATGCTATGATGAGTGACTGTTAGTGATTATTTCTTCTAATTAGGAGTTCCTTTCTATTTTTTTTAACTCTGATTGAGAGCTTTTCCCTCCACATGCAAATTTGGCCTTAAGTCTCTCTCCTGAAAAGACTGTGAAAGGTATCCATGAGCTCCAGTGACTGTAGCTTCAGTGACAATCTTGTTCTTTGGTTGGCTATTTGTGCTCTATATTCTGTCCCCTCCATAACTACTGCCCTAATTCTTTCTTCCCCTTTATGTCCAAGATACTTGAATTACTCCTGCTATCTCCATATGCTCACCATCCTCTCTAATCCATTCTCTCTATAATTTGGCTTATGCCTGTTCCATTTCACTGAAACTGCTTCAAAAGGTCACTGGTTACTTCTCTGTAAAACTTGGCAGTATAGACCACCCTCTTCTCCCTAAAGCACTTTCTTCTCTTGGTTTCTATGGTATCATAATATCTGGGTTTCCTTCAAACTTTTAAACCACTCTTTCTTTGCCTTCTGGATGGAAGTATTGTCCTCAGCTGGTTTCTTACATATAATTCTTGCTCAGAGTTCATTTCTAGACTATCTTCTCACTTTCCCTGGTGATCTCATTCATCCCCATAACTTCAGTTTATATTAAATATCAGTAATTTTCCTTTCTCTATCTCCAGTTTAGCCTATTCACGGGAGGGGCAGACCCATTGAGACAATGGTCTGTAAGACATATCTACTTCAATATATGGCAGGGACTATAAAATCAATCTGTCCAGAATTGAGTTCATCTTCTCTTTCCCAACCCAATCATCCAAACAAACACTGTCTATGTTCCTTATTCATAATAATTCAAAACAGGATACTATTATTCCCCTGAGCACCTCTACATTGTACTTATTTTCTGTATTCAATTACATTCTTCCCATTTCTGTTGTACTACTATAATCCTGAACACCAAATTTTCCTGCCTGAACTTCCCCAATAGCATCCTAATTGTTCTAACCTGCCTTAATTCCCTATACTTATGCTCAGTCCTACAGATAGAATCATCTTTCTTTACTGTAAATTACATGATTTTATTTTCCTCACTGAAACCATTAATGTTTCTCCAAAGCTCTTAGGATTAAATGCAAATTCTGTAACATGACTCAAAATTGCCTACTTGTTCTGGTGTCTTCTTAATTCTCTAGCTTCTTTTCTTGATAAACCCAGAATCCCCTCTCCCTACAGATCTTCCAAAGGGCTCAGCTTTCCCTCAACTTAGAGGATCTTCATGTGCTGCTTCTGCTGCCTGGAGGCTCTTGCCACCTCCTTTGCCTGTTAAACTCTTACTCTTCTTTAGGCTTCAGCTGTATTTTTTCTCTTATAATTTACAATTCCCACCCCACTCTATAGACTGTGAAGCCCATGGAGGCAAGGGGTATATCTACCCTTTAAGAGTGCCTGGCCAATAGTAGTTACTCACTAAATATTTTTTGAATGATTGAATACATTTCAAAGTCTAACTTCACAGCAACTTTATCCCAAAACATCCTCACTATGCACACCTCTACTTTCAAGGAGCTCTGTTGAACTAGTGTTGAAAAGTTGATTGTCAACTAATTAAATTAATCAGATCACAAGCAGCCACCAGTGATATGAGTTCTTGTGTCAACATTGACCTCTGAGCTTTTCACCCATCTTTATAGTCAACATTGACTATAGAGATGGGTGTTCAAGTGCCATGGGAGGCTTCTGCACTAAGCAGGTGTCATGCTCGGGGCATGTGGTAAATACTTCTCATTAGGTAAATGCCAGTAAAGAAATTCATATTTTCGAAACAAGAGAGAATGATCTTTCTACTTTATGTTAACCCATTTAATGTGGTTTCTTAAAGACTGTGTGTAGGTATACTAAGCACCTGCAACCACAGCCAAATAATTAGCCAACAGAAAACACAAAGAGAGAAAGGGTGTGAGGCTTTACCATAATCAATGGTGAGGACTGTTGACCTTCCAGAGAAGTGACAGCACAGAAAACCAAGAATTGATTGTGACAAGGAGAGTAGAAACAAATAATTGGATATTTTTCACTTTACAACTGAATCCTGTAATTTGGTCAGTGTGCATTCTGGATCAAATATGCATCATATAATGTAGGTGGAATATTTCAGACACACAAATTTAATGTGAGGTAAAATGAGGCATGAAATGCACTTATTTTTAGTTCTGTAAGTTTTTCACAGTAAGAATTAAATAAATATTTTTACTCTTGCAGATACAATCATTCCCTATTGGGACTTTCTTAGAATAGATAATATACCAACTTACTTAAAGGTATGAGAAAGTGATTAATGCTTGGTTTTGACAAAACATGAAAATGGTGAGTGTTTAGAAAATATTAACCTAACTATTAAAAAGAAGAGCAAGATATTTGATGATTTTAAGTAATCAATTATCCAGAAATATATCTCTGCTTAAAAGGAAATGCTTAAATTAGCTATGTGAAACAGGGGCATGAAAATGAGTATTTGAACATTTGTTTTGTGTCTCTGGGTAGTAAGCATTTTTAATGGTACTGCCTCTGGCCTAGTTATCATCTCCCAGTCTCTATATCTGAAGGTGTCTTCTTACCAAGGTTTGCTTGATGAGGAAAATCAACAAGCCTGTTTGCCCTCCTACTCTCTGATCCTCTCTGATTCCCCTGATCCTCTTTTTAGAACTCTTGATTATATGTTCCAACCGGGCACTTGCAACCTGAATAATTCAGTCAAATTGGTGAGAGAAAATGAAAATTCTCACCTGCAAAAGAAATGATGAGATAATGATGAGTAGAGAAAAAGGACATGCAGATTTTTGTGTTAACATCCCTTAAAATATCTCAGGAGTCACACTGAGAGCAAATATAGCGTCCTAGGAGCACTGGTCACCATTATTGAATATTGAAGCACTGTTGGTCAAAATACTATGATGACTATTTTAAGAGTATTGCTGAAAACAATGTCTTGTGAAAGCAAATTGTGAAAGTGGTTACTGAATTAGCCCAAGAAGTAACTATTTTGTAAGAAAGCTTAACAGAGTCACTAGTTAACCAAAGTTGATGGATCAATTAAGAAAATAAAAGAAAAACTAAGTGAGCAGCACACACGCACACAGGAGAGGGAAGAAACGCTCCAGGAGTGTGTGTGTGTGTATCTGTGCGTGTGTGTGTGTCTGTGTGTGCATATATCTCTATCTTTATCTCTATTTCTCTCTACCTGTGCGTCTTTCTATATATCACCTGATGAAATCTCATTAAACTGGTGTAATAACCATCCTACATAGTCCAAGGAAGCCCTGCAAATTATCAGCAGACTTGGTCTAGCTCTGACTTATGAAGAATTAAAAGTAGTCTTTCGGATTTGCTAAGACTATAAAAATGTGTGTGTGTTTCTTGGCACATTGATCTACCAGTTAGTTACTAGATAGATCAACAACTCTGAAGGAAACAGAAAATTGATGTCTAGCTGATATCTTTGGACTTAATTAAAAGGGCTTTGAGAATAGGATTCTTTTATTTTATTTTTTTTAGCTATCCACCTCATGACTGGTGTTGAAAGTATTTCCTGTTGTACTAAGACAAGAACTGTCAACTCATATAGATATGACTGTGAAATGCATGTGTAGGGAGATGTTTTAAGAGTGTTTGTGTACATGTGTGTGTTTGGGAGGATGAGAGAAAAGAAAGGTCTCAAATTTCATAATAATTTTCCTGTGTATTGAAAATGAAAGTACTTTGCCAATAGCATGAGGACTGTCTTAAGGGATATGCATATGGCTACTCTTTCAGGCTAAATATAGAGAAGTAGCTAGCCAAGGAACTGTTTTTGAAACATGCTTATAATTTTACTTGAGGTTTACATTTAAGAATATTTCATGTGTTTGGGTTTAAAATAAAAGAACAAGAAATGCCAAGGCAAAGAGTGATGTGGTTTTGTTCTGGCTTTTTAAGGAATTCCTGGCCATAGATCTGCCTAAATATTTTCTTGGCTAATTCCTAATATCACTTTAGAAATATTGCTGGAAGGGCAGATAAGTGGTGAACATGGCATCATATGACCATGACACTTTTTCAAATGAATGTTGTCACAGAATAACAAAGTCATGCAAGCAAGTGTAAAAATGGGGAAAATAAATTTGGTATAATCTAAAAATAAACAGTCTTAATTATGAAAAAAATCAATAAAAATAATTCTAATGCAAAATGTAGTCACATATTAAATTTACTTTCTCTAATCTCCAATGTGCACTAAAACAACAGCTTCTTTATTTTCAATGGCTGAACTGATTTTAGTTAAGAGGTCCCAGGTAGCAGGGAAAAGATCTGCCTGTCAGTAGCATTTCAGTTTCTTCTAGCTTAAATTGCCTTGTTTATGACTGTTCAATAGCTAGTGAAGAAGGGCCTAAACAGCCTCTTTTGGATGCTTCCTTTTCCTGCTCAAATGGAGCAATGGAGTCCTGGTATATGAAGGGAAACTATCTGCATTTCTACGGCAGGACAACTGGAGTCTTAGATCCACTCACTATCCACTGGTTCCCCACTTCTTTCTTCTGTGATATGGCTGGTCTACTCTGCCTGCACTGCTGACCCTTGAGCTGCAATGAGTCAGTCTTGTGGTTTGAGAAGGTGAGCTGCCACCTACCCTTGGATCCGAGGCCCCAGCCGCAGTTCCTTTCTTTTGTAGCCTCTTATTCCATCCCCAAATCATTGCCAATTCACATTGCTTCACTGAACGGCATGGAAACTTCCAGGCCCCCTGCTTGTTACACATGGACTGAATGAATTCACCAAAATAATCTGTGTGCTCAATAGGGCAACACCATACTGCTGCAAATCTCTACACAGGGGATCCTTTACCCGGCACACCAGGGTGCTCAGTGCAGCTGACCTGTTTTGCAGTTTTCTGTCACTGTACTATTTCACAGGAAAAGCTGCTGGGTTTGAAAGCTGCTAAAAAGTCAATACCCAGGTTTCTTTCTCATGGTTTGGTACAAGACAGAAAAAACAATCTTCAGAGACTATCATTATTTACGTCTCTTTGAAACCAGAGCTGGGGCTTAATCTTAGTGGGATTTAGAGATTTTAGTTTCTCAGGTGCTGAGGGAGGAAAGTGCCATGGTAATAAATCCTTATTAATTCATTCTCCATGAAGATGCTACCATGGGAAGTGAAGCCAGGGAGGTATGATCCCAAGTGTGTCCCCAGCTACTCACTCAGTCCCGGTGCTACATTTTTCCCCAGACTGGGATGAGGGGCCTCTCTGACAGAACCTCCCCTGGCCAGTGCCACTCATGGCTCACTCTGGGGGCACGATGGACGAGGGGAGATTGATCAGATGCTTTGCCGTGGGGATGGCATGCCTGCTGCTTTTGGCCCAGTGGCACCAACCAAAGGGCAAGGGAACAGGAGAGACCCTGCCTCCTCTTCTCTTCTTCTCACCCAACAACACAGTTTTACTTATTATTCTTATTTTAATCAGCACAGAAAGGCTAAGTATCACAGTTATTTGTCTCTTTCCGCAAGGCAGCCCGGCATTATCCAGACCTACTTTCTGGTCCCAATGTTGATGCCATCTCGTTATTCAAAAGCATTCCCTGAGAATAAGACCCTCGATATACCCAAGATGGTATCTCATAGAGTACTTTGGCTGTTGCACTTTCCTCCTATGTACCTATTTTCTCACCATGCAGCCGGAAGGATCTGTCCAGAATGCTGGTTACTCCCCTATTTAAATGCTGGTTACTCCCCTACTAGAAGGCTGGTTGCTCCCCTGTCTAGAATGCTGGCTACTCATGTGACAAGCAGGGGGCCTGGAAGTTTCCATGCCTTTCCAAGCTCTTCCTGGACACCCCACTCCTCTCAGAATAAACCTGCCCATTATCATCCCCTCTCTGGCTACTCAGCAGCTGAAGCCTCTTCCCATGTTTGGAAGAGTTTCTTGATAAGAGGGGGAGCCACATCTTATGTCAGAAGTAATAAATGCCAAATATTCGCGCTTCCTTGTGGCGACAATTGAGGCACACAACAGGGATCCCACCTGTCAACTCTCTTGCTTAGACTTTGAATTTGGAGATAATACAAGGACTGTGGATGACAAGGAAGTTCTATAGCAGGAGAGTTCCTGGGCCTTTAGAGGCTGGGATTTTGGTGGCAGTGGTGTTCTGCGTGTGGTGCAGACGGGGTCAGTGTTTAGCTGTGGTGGCAACAGCAGCCTCATTGTCTCAGTTTTGCATCATAATTTGGACCTTGTTCCTAGCAGTGCAGCCTGATGTGATTCCTTCGTCCTAGAAAATTCTGTGAGCTGCCCAAGAACACTTTAACACTCTCATTTTCTGCTTAAAATGGCCAACGTTTGCTCCTAATTGTATCTAAAAGCCCTAACTGATCCACGTGGCTTACAGGTCCTTTTAGGATTTTGCCCCTTCCCTCCCCTGCTTCATTTCAGTGTAACTTCCCAATAGCACACTGCAGTTCAGCTATATTGGAAGTCTTCTTACCTGGCTCTTTATTACCTCTGAGTCTCTCTAAATACTCTGCCTTTTGTCTGCAAAACCCTCTGCACTGGGAGGACACTGCCTTTTCCTCTTAGTTTCAGTTTTTGCATCACCATCATTAGGACAGTTTCCGTAGCAGAATCTTCTACTTACCCACCTAAATCCCCTCTTCCCCTCTGCTTTACTAACAGAACTCCAGTTTTGTATAGACTCGTCATGCTCCCAGTCAGTTGTATTCACCTCCTAAGTCTCTCTGAAACTAAGAATGGCCATGAGACTCAGTCTTGGCCAATGACCTGTAAGGAGAAGCCTACCAGGTATGGCCTGCGGGGGCTATTGGTTTCCCGATAGATACTGGTTTCCTGATATAAAGTCAGGCTCCGTTCACATGTGTTTTCCCCTTTTCCTTTCCTTCTTCACTGTAATGCTGAGCTGACATCTGGTGTAGGTGACGTTCTGTGGCCACGAGAGCAAGAGCCACACTGGAGGAGCAGGAAATCAGAGTGAGCCTGGATTCTCAATGACTTCCTGGAACAGTTGCACCAGACATAAACTGCCTGCTTCCAATTTCTTGTTATGTAATGTGATATAATTTATTGTCAGATTTCTGTTATCTGCCACTGAGTGCAGTTCTGAACCCCTTGGGCAATCCGATTAGGTGCTTCTTTTGTTTTTCTCACAGCATCTTTTACTTCCCCTGTGAAAACACATTATCACTCAGTTGTAATTTCCTGTTTACTCATCTGTATAGTCACCCTCAGTTGTAAGAGCCATGAGGACAGTGACTGGAGTGGGTGACCTCCAAAAAACTTGTTCCTATCCTAACCCCTGATACCTCTGAATGTAACCTTATTTGGAAATAGAGTCTTTGCAGATGTAATCAAGTTAAGATAAAGTCATACTCAATTAGGCTGGCCCCTAGTCCAATGCATCTGTAAAGAGGAAGGAGAGGGAGACTGGACACAGAGACCCATACAGGGAAGGCCATGTGGCTATGGGAGCAGAGACTGGAGTCATGCTTCCACACACCAAAGAATGCTTGGGGCTCTGTACTGAAAAAGGCAAGGAAGCCTTGTATCTTAGAGGGAGCATGATACTGCCAACACTTGATATCAGCCTTCCAAACTCGAGAACCAGGACAGTATATTCTTCTATTGTTTTAAGTCAGACTCGCTTGGTAATTTGTTATGGAAACCCTAGGAATCTAAAATAGCAATCATGCATACGTTGTTTAGATTTGTACCATACCTTCTTACATTAGAGATATGAACCTTAGTATTAGTATTTTCTCCAGAGCAAGTCAGACCTAGAGCCATTACATGGGGTAGATCAGAGCTAGAAAATACATTGAGCCTGCTTTGTGAGCAAATTATTGGCTGCCTTCATGCTCTGTCTGCTCACAATGAGGTTAGTTTATCCAAGGAGAGCGAATACATTGTATCTTGCTTGCCTAGAGTGTTGTGTTGCAAAGAATTCTGAAGCGACTTTTGAGTCATTTATTCCATTTATTCAACAATTATTTATTGAATGCTTACAATGTGATATTCAAGGTACTATTCTAGGTCCTGGGAACATAGCAACACACAAAAGAACAAAATCAATTAAGCAATTAATCAATCAATACGTTCCCTCTTAGAGTTAACATTGAAAAGAATGGTGTGATAAATTATAGATGTCTTCCATAAACATGGGAAGGAAGAATTGAAGCATCTTACATATATTTTCCATCCTTCCATATTAAATCTAGTCATAGCATCAGATTTTCAGGCAGTTCCACAATTGTATGTATCTCATCTTTGGCGCTCATGTCAACAATTTGCGCCACTTACTTCTGCTGAGAGGTCTTCTTTGATGTTGAAAAAGCCTAGGAATTGTAGACCCCAGTTAGAGGAGGTGGGCTGAGTGTTTTATTGCCATACCAACTACTGCTAAAATACAGGTAGAGTTAAGGACATTCTTCTGCCTAAATCAGAGTTGCAAATTCAGAGTATACAGCTGTGAAGCAAATAATTTTATTTTGCATTGGAGAGTAAAAACTAGAAGTTGAAAGATGTACATAACTCTAAAATAATATCTGTGGATAGTTGTCCAGGTAAAGGCTGTCATGAGCCTGAATGTGTCTTTAGCTGTGCTTCTGAGAAATGGTAGAAAAAAATTGTAAGCTAAATTTAAAAGCTTATTCAGTCTAATATGCAGATATAAATGACACACACACACACACACACACACACACACACACACACACACACACACTCCATTTAAAAGGATAACTTCATATTCATTAAAGAGTAATTAAATAGGCAAAAGACAGGGTAATTGAGATCTTGATTTTGTTTGAAATAAGACCAAGGTCTTGAATGATATTATGTGTGTCACTAAAGTATTCCTTTGATCTCAACCAGTTTTAAAATTTGGTGAGTCAGGAATGGACTGGAAAGAGATGCTGTGCAGCAAACCAGCTTCCCAGATTAATAAAGTTGTCAGTGTCTGTGACAACTCTAAACCCTCCAGTTTGTACATAGCAGTCGTTTTTACTTTAAAATGCCAGGCATCTCAATTCATGTCATACAACTTCCTCTAATCATGCCTACACAAATATTTTAGCTAGTTCAAGCAAAATTAATTTTTTTTAAATTGCAATTCAATTGTAAAAAGATGAAAGATAATGTAGTTTTGGCTGGATATTGAGGAAATCCAGGAATATTATGGTAATCTCAGTGGGGCCACTTAGGTTTAAGATGAGGTTTGGCTTTAGTGTGAATTTTCTGATAAACATTTTGGTAAATATTTTATTTTCCATTATCTGATATCTGAAGAGTATGACTCTGGGAGTTATTGACTCAGTGTTTGGAAATTATAGAACTGTGCAAATTTGAGCTGTCTGGTTTGTGGTTGTCAGTCAAGTTTCTTGGAGCTATTGTGACACTACACAATTACAAAGATCTCCAAGTCTGTTTAATCTGGCTGCAGGACTATTGTAAGAAATGTCCTATCTCCGTGACCTCAAAGGCCTTCTCAACTCTGGAATGTGCTTATGTGAGAAGAGGCCCTAAGGTCAATTTTACCAGTTTCACTGAGCACTGAATCTCTACAATTTGCAACATCTGTGTATATTAGATTTATAGCTATAATACTTAAAAATATTACATACTTTCCTTTTGGTCACATACACCAGTGAATCTTCAGGTAAACTGGAGGCCCTCAGCAGATTACTAATATACCTCACAACTCTCTCAAAAGGCAAGATATGCAAATTTGTAAGTTTTTACTTTTACACAGAATCTAAGCTATTTATGATTAAGTTAATGGGTAAGCTATTAGAATTATTCCCAACATAAATTACCATATTACCTAAGCATGCCGAGGACTTAAATTCAGTATTCTGCTCTGAAGACCAGTTGACACATAGTGCTCTGCCATGCGGTAGAGTTAAAATGTTTCAGGCATATTCATAATTTGAATACCAGAAATCTGGTATTGATAGAGCATCAGTGTTGTCTTAAAACATACGTGATTTTCAGATGCCGATCTCCTTTCCTCTCCATTCTAATATATTATTATTTTAGCTAGATGATTGTCTGTTTATTTATTGCAGTAGTTTGGTTACTGCTATAGTGCCTGATGATTTATATGTGCATTGGCAATATTGTTGGCCAATAATTCCATGATTTTGGTAATGATTAGACTTTATATATTTTTCATTATAAAAAATATACAAATGTGGTTTCAATATGAGTCATCCATTCTACCATTTTAAAAATCAGACTTGTATCTGTCTCTTTCTGTGTGTGTATGTGTGTGTGTGTGAGACAGAGCATTTGTTTATTAATAATAGTTTTTTGTTTTTACCTAGGAAATGAGTGGGGAAGATGAGTCTGGAATCTTGGGACCTGCCAAATAGGGCCACACTAAAAAAAGTCTGAAATATAATGAAACAGTACCAAGTAGATATAACATTGATTTATTTTAAAAATGTGATACTTACATTTTGGCTTTTAATATATATCATGTTTATAATAATTTTCATGTCCCTTAAGTATGTATCTTCCTTGGATAATTTCTACAAACATAGAAATATGTGTATATAAATATTTTTTTTCTATAAAAAATGCATATGTTTCTCTCTCTCTTTCTCTTCTCCATTTCTATTATGCATGGGATGCTCCTTTACAGGGATGCTTTTCAAAAGACTACATTGCATTTTCCAACTAGAAAACAATATTTGATGTAATCATATGTATATATGCATATACATATGTGTGCATTATCTGCACATCATTTTGACAGTTCTCCTTCAATGCATTCTATTTTCTCCATCGGTAAGAGACAAGGGGAACTCTCATATCAGTTTGTAATTGACCCCTCAAACTCAACAACCTGAGGAATAATCCAACTGGAATGAAATAATCAAGTTTTCCAAAAATGCAAACTATCGGTTTCTAATCTTTAAAAATTCTTAGCCAATAGGAAGAAAACATCACCTTGGCAGTCAAATTCCTAATGGAGAAAGGAGTCCACTCATATTTTATTATTCAGTCAAGAGCCCTAGCTTTTCACAAACCATCCCACTGAATAAAACATAATCATATTCAATGTATTGTGACAGGTGTTTTTGAACATCTAGACTCTCAAATTAGAGTTGTATAGGCTACATGATGATATTGAGAACAAACACTTGTTCTTGTGGGAGTGCATTTAATCATGCTGATGCACTTTACAATCTATTTAGAATTTTGAAATCACTCCGTGGTTGAGTTGCCACAAAAATTACTTTTAGACACAATACTCAATACTCGTGAATGAATCATAGCTATGGTCTCCCTGGCACCTACTGTCTATTTCAGTATTGGAGCAAGAGACATAGAGGCAGTGTTCTTCTATGATAGTTATAAACATTAAGTGTGTTTTTAGCAATGAATCTATTTCTTTAAGTTAGTAGCTGGGCTGACAGAAAATTCAAGTTTATGTGTAAGTCAAGCACATATTATTTTTAGTTTAACTGGAGCGCAAAGGCAACTATTTTAGAAGAGATCCCCTTTATCTTTTTTTCCCCAACTAGCTGTGCAAGGCCAGTTGAAAGATACATTTTTCTACCTTTTCTCTCCATGTTGTCAGGTAGGAGAAGATGTGTTGGTTTTAGCAACTTAATAATATACCCAAGAACCACTGAATGCACACATACAACTGCTCCTCTTACATTCTCATTCCTAATTTTCTTCAAAATCTGTTTCAAAAGCTACATATTCAAATTAGCTAAAATAAACTTTAATGGTACTTTCAGTTTGAAATCTTCAGCATTTTTATCTGACATATTGCTCTGTAACTGATGTAAAGTTGTTTTATAAATATGGTGATTTATGGCTCTACCTGTGTTATAATCTTTGCATATTTGTAGCCATTACAATGGGATTAAATGAGATAGGCACACCTAAGCCTAATGCTTCTTGGGCTGTGGTCCCACTAACATTCATTAAGGACCTACCATAGTATATAGGTTATATCATTTAAATTGCACACCAGAATTTTTTTAGTATGTTTTTTGAAATTTCAGTAGCTTTAGGGGCACAAGTGATTTTTGGCTACATGGATGAATTGTATAGCAGTGAAGTCTGAGATTTTATGCACCCGTCACCCAAGTAGCGTACATTGTACCTCATATGTAGTTTTTTATTCTCACTCCTTTCCAGATCCTCACTTCTGAATCTCCGGTGTCCATTGTATCACTCTGAATGCCTTTGTGTACCCATAGCTCAGCTCTTACTTATAAATAAGAACATACAGTATTTGGTTTTCCATTCTTGAGTTACTTCACTTAGCTATAAAATAATATCTTTTGCACCAACTTGTATAGCACTTATTTTTTTGGCTGAGTAGTATTCCATGGTGTGTATTATACCACCTTTTCTCTACCCACTCATCAATTGATGTGCACTTAGGTTGGTTCCATATCTTTGCAATTGTGACTCGTGCTGCAATAAACATAGGCATGCAGGTGTCTTTTTAATTTAAAGACTTTTTGTGGGGGTAGATACCCAGTAGTGAGATTGCTGGATCAAATGGTAGATCTGCTTTTAGTTCCTTGAGAAGTCCCTATACTGTTTTTTTTTTATATAGAGGTTATATTAATTTACATTCCCACTAGCAGTGCATTCGTGTTCCTTTTTGTTACCACATCCACACCAATATCTATTATTTTTTGACCTTTTAATAATGACCATTCTGACTCAAGTAAGGGCACATTAGATTTAAAAAAAAATATTACCCACATATTTCCAAGGAGAACATGGAGGTTCAGCCATCAATGTGCAGAATCCAATCCCAGGCAGGTACCATGTTGCATTTAGATGAATTGACTTTTAAATAAATGATACTGAGAAAACTGGGTGGCCATTTGGAAAAATATGAAATTGGATCCCTATATAGGAAGGAACTCCAAGAGGATCAGAGATTAAAATGTAAAAACTAAAACCATACAAATCCTAGAAGAAAAACATGGGTAATTTTCCTTTTATTCTTAGTATAGGGAAAGTCTTTCTAACTTCTTCAAAATACAGAAGGAATAAAAGGAATAATTTTTAAAAACTTTACAGCAACAATAACAACAAATATTGCATGTCAAAAATCACATCAAAGTTAAAAGACAACTTATATACTAATAGAACATATTTTCAACATCTATCACAGACCAAGAACTAACATCCCTAATGTACAAAGAATTTTTAAAACTTGAGGGACAAAGAGCCAAAAACCAATAGAAAATGGGGAAAAGACACGAAAGACAATTCACAGAAAAAAAGGTATGAAAATAGCTATTATACATATAAAAAGATGTTCAGAATAACTAATAATTAGATAAATAAATACCAAAACATTGAAATTACATTTCTTGCCAATCTGATCAACACTTGTTAAAACGTATGACAGCACATTCTTTTGTGAAGATGTAGGAAAACAGTATTATAAATTGTTGGTACAAATGCAAACTGGTACAACCATTCTGAGAGAGGTTGATCATTTCTAGCAAAGCTGTGTAGGCACCTAACCTTTTGATCAGGCAGTCCCACTTCTAGAAATCTATACCTCCAGCAATACAAATACACATTCACAGGGTTATTCATTATTGCGTTGTATGTATTATAAAATATTAGAGATATTATAAGTTTCTATATAAAGAAGAGCAGTTGGATAAATTATGGAGTACTATACAGGAATGCAATTAATGAGGAAGATATTTATGAATTGATAGAAAGTAGTTTCCAGGATATTATCAAGTATATAAACAGCAAAGTATTAAAGCATATTGATGGTAAGCTATCTTAATCCTCTGCCTGTTTATGAAAAAAGAAAAAGAAAAAAATCACACACACAAACACAAATAACAACCCAGGAAGAATAAAACAAGAAATAATGAGATAGGTTACCTACAAAGTGTGGGTTGAAATAGGGTGGCAAGCATGAAGGATCAGGCAGGGCGGAAGGTGACTCGTGGCTCTGCTCTGAGTGTGCTCTTTCACACAGTTCTGACTTGCAGAACCAAGGTCATGTTTCACATTCATTTTACTCTGAAATTTTATTGTACTTCCAGTTCTGAAAAAATTAAATTCATCTCAGATGTGGAAGCAATCCCAAGTGGAATAAAAACTGGAAGAAATGTACCTAACTAAAATACTAGTCAACCATGTAATCTCAGTAAAGGACATGGGAGGGGAGAGAAGGACAAAGATAAGTAACTTTGTAAAAAAATATTTTCATAATAACTGTAAGGCTAAGGACAAAATGAACTATACAGATAGAACTCTAGGTAGTGAATTTACTTTTCACAAGTGTAGGTGTTAGAAATTCTAAATTTACTTTATGTATACTCTATGACTGAGAAAACAAGTACTTATATTGTGGCTAATTTGGTCCAGGAGTCTTTTGTTGGAGAAATTAATTGCAAATAATGAAAGGATGAAAGCTAGAAGGAATTCTGTGGTATTAGATTGGAATTTGAGGTATCAGTTATAAACTCATGGAGAAAACAAGTATGTATATTGTGGCTAATTTGGGCCAGGAGTCTTTTGTAGGAGAAAGGAATTGCAAATAAGGAAAGGATGAAAGCTAGAAGGAATTCTGTGGTGTTGGGTTGGAATTGGAGGTATCAGTTATAAACTCCAAAATTTTCTTCTTCATGTTCTACTTTTTCCTTCTGATTCACTCCAAAATTTTCTTCTTCATGTTCTACTTTTTCCTTCTGATTCACTCCATTGGTTTCTGTGTCTTCATGTCAAAATAGAGAAGTCAGAGAGGCAAGAGGTTCATAAAAATAATAAGAGATGAAGATAAAATCAAAGTTAAATAAACACAGATGGTGAGAGAAAGAAAGATAAAGGGGAAGAAAAGGAGAATTTAGTTATGGGTAGGGAAGGCAGAGAAGAAGGAGAAGCACAAAGATGGAGGGGGTTGAAATCGATCCGTGGGGTTTAACTGGGGTCCACCCTCTATACCCCATTAATCCAAATATGACTGACAGAGCCATTTGGGTAGTCCTTTAACACAAATTTACATCAATCAGAATAGACTGAATCTGTGAAACAGCCATTTTCTCTAAATGGAGTTTTATTATTTTTAAGAAAATACTTTCAGAAGAGCAGGAATTAATATTGTGTTTACATCCTGGATAAGATCAGGAAATTAAGCTTAGAGTTACAGAGCAGAGTTGGAAAACCAGGAAGAACCTGTGTTTTCCCTGAAATGTGGTTTTCCCAAGAACCTGTATGTTCTGAAAGTTAACTCTGTGAATTTGAAATGCTCCATGATAATGACATTTTGCAAATCACAAAACAACCCACCCACAGGGTTTGATTTCACTGGAAAGAACACTTGACATTTTCTGGAACTTTTCCAAACCTACCCTAATTCACTGTGCACCATCAATGTATTATACAAGAGAGAAATGAAGCTGAGTTTCAAATTACAAATGATTTAGAGAAAAATAGCTGCCATCAAATGTAATTTTGTCTCCTTGAATAAAATTGGATACTTACATTGTCATCAAGCTGCTGTATACATATGTCTACCTGGGACACCATACCACCTGCCCCAGATATGAAATAATAATAAATATATTGGATACACGTGATCATATATATCAGTCCATTTTCATGTTGCTCTAAAGAAATACCTGAGACTGGGTAATTTAAAACGAAAAGAAGCTTAATTGACTCACAGTTCCACACGGCTGGGGAAGCCTCAGAAAACTTATAATCATGATGGAAGGCGAAGGAGAAGCAAGGACCTTCTTCACAAGGCGGCAGGGAAGAGAAAGACAGGGAAGGAAGAGCTGCCAAACACTGTGTGAACTCCCTTACCATCAGATCTGGTGTGAACTCCCTTACCATAGTGAGAACAGCCTGGCGGAAACAGCCCCCATGATCCAATCACCTCTCACAGGTTTCTCCCTTGACACATGGGGATTACAATTTGAGATGAGATTTGGGTGGGAATACAGGGCCAAACTATGTCATTTTGTTAGCTAACATACTAGAATATTGGTGCAGAAAGGCATGTTATGGAGATTCTCATTTAACCCTTTAAAATTTTTATTGATGAACTGATACCTGGGAATGAGAGTCAAAATAATAATGATGATGAATATTTGATTGTTTACTCTATGCCACCAATTTAAGTGTATTAACTTATATTTGATAAAGTAAGTATGTTCTACTAGTATACCTATTTTACATTTTATAGACAGAATCCTTATTTATAGAGGAGAGGTACTGTTTACATTAATGATAATCTGTTACACTAATATTCAGTTGAAATTGTAGTTTGGTGACTTGTACAAGATCTCCACAATACTTAATAACTAGTTACTTTATGTGAAGTGCTGGGCTAAAGTGCCAAAGAAGTGATGGTAGACAAAGCACAAATGGTTCCCAGACCTCATAGAGCTTGCAATCTAGGCGCCAAAAGCAATCAATTAAGAAAGCAATAATGTAAAAATCTGCACTGTTAGGGTAAGTAAAGGAAGATTATGGTAAGCAAATAGCAGATACTTCTAACCTGGTTGGGAAGCATCAGTGCTGGGGAACAGGGTTGGGTACAGTTCATTCACAGGACTGGAGTCCAGTTCCCTTGATTCCTAGGCCAAGGCTCTTTTTAAGACCCCATGCTATACTGCTTCATTGTACTGCCATGGGGAAAAGGCTTAATCAGCCATTATTAGGGCTGTGCACCTGTGCTGCTCTGTTTGGTTAGTAAGCAGTTACAGTCAGGGTTGGTCATGATCAGGCAAATGGAGCACTTATCTACTTCAAGCTGGGACTTAATCACTTGATGTACATCAGTACGTAGCACAAAACTTGACTTCTCAAATAAAAGCATGCTTGTATTGTGACTATGATAAGTATGAAAACATGACCTATGCATATGATAAGTATTAAAACATGACCTGTGATTTTTCACTGACTAATGGTTCAGCAGGGAAAACTACCCTCAAATTAAGATAAAAATATGTTATTAGTTTAATAAATTTAGTCTAGAACCCTCAAATAACACAGATCAGATGATAAAACAAAATGAGAGACCAAGGCCTGTTTTACTTTGGTAGGCCATCCTCAAGGGTTCGTTCAGAATCATTCTATCTAATCTAACCACTTCAGTAGGATGGCTATCTTGAAAAAGATGGGCAATGATCAGTGTTAGTGAGGATGTGGAGATATCAGAACCTTCCTGATGGGAATGAAAAATGGTGTGGCTGCTTTGGAAACAGTTCTAGAAAAATCCTTAAAAAGTTAAATAGGTACCACATGATCCAACAGTTCTGCTGTTACATATCCAAGATAATCAAAAACATGTCCAGATAAAAACTTGTATACACATGTTCTCAGTAGCATTATTTGCAATACACAAAAAGTGGAAACAGTTCAAATGTTCATCAGCCGATGAATGGGTAAAAACAGTATATGAGATATCCATAAAATGGACATTATTCAGTCATAAAAAGGGATGAAGTAATGAAATATGCTACAGCATGGAGCAATCCTGAAAACGTTGCATTAAATGAAAGAAGCTAGACACAAAAATGCCACATATTGTATGCTTCCATTTATGTAGCATATCTCCAATGTCTCTAGACAGAAAGCAGACTAGTATTGTCAGAAGCTGGAGGAGGAGGCAATGGAGAGTGATTGATTGCTAATGGGTTTGGGGCTCTGGGGGAGGGAGACGAAATGCTCTAAAATTAGGCAGTGTGTGATAGCTACACACAATGTAATTAGCCCACTAAATAATATGCTTTAAAATAGTGAATTTTATAGTGTGTGATTTATACCTCAATAAAGCTGTTACCTAAAAAATGTATAGTCTGTGGACATATAGTTTATACAGAAATCATGACTATGTTTAATATGTTCACATATTTCTGTCCACCCCAAACAAGTATAAAATTGAGGAAAATATGAGATAATTGAAGTCTAAAAATACTTTTACTGTAAATATGCAGCTACTTTATGCAAGCATGACTTTTTCCAGTCTATTGTCTCTGTTCTCCATTTCAATTTACATATGCAAACAAGGCTACGGAATGCCACTTTTAATTCTAATCTGATTCTTCATATTTGAGGGTTTTTTTTTGTACTTAGAAATTATTTTTTTAATTTTACTTTAAGTTCGATACATGTGCAGAATGTGCAGGTTTGTTACATAGGTATACATGTGCCATGGTGGTTTGCTGCACCTATCAACCTGTCATCTAGATTTTAAGCCCCATACGCATTAGGTATTTGTCCTAATGCTCTCTCTCCCCTTGCCTCCCATCCCCCGACAGGACTTGGTGTGTGATGTTCCCCTCCCTGTATTTGAGTTTTATTTCTTTTCTAATCATATTATCCTTACAATTCTTCACTCTGTGTCCATGTTCTCCATGCCCTCAAATGACTCTTCTCATTCTCTTGTGACTCTCATAATAGTCTTCTTCTGAGTTATGTCATGAAAACACTTGTCAAAGTGCAGCTAATATTCACGACATTGAAACTCTGACCACTTGAAGAGGATCATCCTACCGGATCAAAGCCTCTTCTAGTTTCGTGGTATCAGGGCTACTTGTCAGCACTATTTGTCTAGCTGCTGACCTGTGTATTTTCCACCCCTTCTGGCTGGATAGGTCTAGAACTGTTAACTAAAGAAGACCAGTTGCTAAGCCTGGAAAGATCAAAGTTGTTCACTGCTTCCTGTTTGCACCCCATAGTGTGGGCAGAAGGGAAGGTGGAGACTTGTTCTGCTTACATCTGTTTGTACAGAAGATGAGGGAGGGTTTTTGTGTCTTGCTTACCTATACACACTCTGATTTCAGAACCAATCTGCAGTAAAATCTGAAAATGTGCTATGCATAATTACACAAGCAAACACAGTGTCCCAAGACAAATATGTTCTATTAGTAAGCAGTCCAGAATGAAGTAAAAGCAGGTGTTTCCTATATTGGGTCTGATTGCCTACATGTGTGGCTACTCAGAAATTATTTTTTAATTATTCTGCTGGGTTGGCTCCAGCAGAGAGAAAGAGAGAAAACTCCATGGGAGTTCTGAGGGTTCTCTGGTCCTCTGTCAAATTAAAGCTTAAACAGCTGAATCCTGTAATTATTACACTTAATTTTTTTAAAAGCCATCATGGCCCATTTTTGTCTAAGTCAGCAAATTATACATTTCAACTACTATATTAATTTTCCTCTTGATGTTATTTTTGGAGAATCACAGGCTTTTTAACCCAGTGTCCGATTTTGATGGGTACTTTACCTGACTTTGTGCCACACGGTTGGCATGCAAAGTGCTTCTGAGTTTGAGATCTACATTACATTATATTGGCATGCAAAGTGCTTCTGAGTTTGAGATCTACATTACATTATATGACCACAGAAGAAATGAATGATATAAAAAGAGTGGTCATCTCCTTAACACAAGGCGGCCTTGTGGTATGTTTGTATTGACAAGACTGGAGCACCCTAACAAGTCCTGGAAAGCAGACACTTATTTCTGGTAAGTAGAAAAGACTGATGATTTTACTCATTTCTCACCCTTAGTATTTTTCTCGTATTAAGCAGAAGGGACAGTGTTGAGAGCCAGGACATTGCTCAATCACGGGAATGAACTGTATACAGTATAGAAGCACTCACTTTATTCTTGGCATCACATTAGGTACCAAAACCTGAAAAAGTTTACACATTTAGTCTCCACCTTCAAGGACATTAAAACTCATTTGGTACCTAGAATGCATAAATAAAGGTGGTAAATAATAAGAAGCAACAGATGCTGAATGGTGAAAACTGTCATACATTCCCACGATATGGGCATTTTTAGTAGGGTGAGATCTGAGGTTGTGAGTTGGATAAAGATGATGTGGGAAAGTTGAGGAACCTAGAAACTTGTCAGCTTATTGAAGTAATTAACAATACTAAAAAAAATCTGAAAATTCTTATGATATCCGTTAAAAGTTTAAATCAAAGAAATTAAAGATTAAAAGGGTTACACAGTGAGGCCCATTTCCCACACATGGAGAAAACTAGACCCCGGACTCAAAGTAGTTAGAATTAATGCTGAAGGCCTGAGCTTGTAACTGCATAAGATTCCTTTTTTTCTGAAGTTATATCCATTATTACTTTTCTGTGTTATACTATTCTTTCTTTTATTAAATTGTGATGGGTGATGACAGATAACAAGATTTTTTGTGTCTTTCCTTGGCAAAAACCCAAACGTTAGCAATTATGTGTTTACCCTCCTCCTCCATCCTTAAACTTTACTGATTCATGAAATCTCAAAGTGTAGTAATCACTTCTCTAGATCTAAGTTTCTGTAAAGAGCCGGATAGTATTTTAGGTTTTGCAGGACATACGGTGTCTTTTGCAACTGTTTGACTCTGCCAGCATAGTGTAAAAGCAGCCACAGACAACATATAAACAAATGAGTGTGGCTACATTCCAACAGAAGTTTATTTATGAACATGGAAATTTGAATTTTATAACATTTTCCTGTCTTACAAAATATTATTATTAGTCTCATTTTTTTCAACCTTTTTAATAAGTAACAACCATTCTTAGCTTTGCAGCTATACAAAAACAGGTGACTGGACAGATTTGGCCCAGGGCCATAGTTTCCCGATCTCTGCTCTATATGACAACAGACTAGGTGAGCTGTCAACCCATGAAGTCAGAGAGCAGCAAGACTTATCCTGAGAATTTCCTTTTATTTAAATACACATTATCCTTATTAAATTTCCAAAGCAAAATCAGGAATGTAAAAAGGATGAAATAAGTTGAGTTTTAAAACTTAATTACAAGCTGCACAAATGAGTTATAAACCCTGAATAGGGAAAAGTGACAGCTGCCTTCCTATGTGGTCTTGATCAGGTGTGTGTCCCCTGTTGTTGGGTTCAGTGGCTTCCAAGTGGAGGACAGTGACAATTCATTCTGGGCTGAGGAAGACAACAGATCATCCAGATTCCTTTGAAAAGTGTAATTCAGATTGCAAGAGAAAAGAGTGAAGAATTCCAAGAGATTTGCTTGTGCAAAGTGTGTAGGTGGGAAGAAGACTATACCAGGTGGGAAGAAGACTATGCCAGGTGGGAAGAAGACTATGCCAGGTAGAAGAGCAAGGGCAAAGGTGCTGGGGTAGGAGTGAGTTTGGTACGTTTGGGAAGGCATCCAGGATGGCTGGAGCAACACAGACGAGGTGGAACATGGGAGGAGATGAGGAGGGAATGTAGCCAGATCTAGGGCCTTGTTAGTCAATCTTAGAGCTTTACTTTGACATGGAAAGTTATTGGAGAGTTTTGAATAGAAGGATGACATGATTTAGCTCATTTTGAAAGAGGATTATTCTGACAGTTGTGTTGAGGGCAGACAATGGCAGATGCCCAAAAGGTAGAAAGAGACAGAGGTGAATTAAAGTGCTGTATTGGTAGTTTAAATAAGAATGATGTTGACTCGGGCTAGAGAAGCAGAAATGGGCATGAAGCAAAGATGAACGGGGAACTTTGAGAGATCTAAGAATCAGTCAGATGTCAGGACTGATTGGTGTGCAGAATGATGGAGAAGGAAAAATCAGGGAGGGTGCTAATAATCTCTGGGTGGTAGCAATATACCTGCTGTCTACCTATATTAGTCTATTCTCACACTGCTCATAAAGACATATCCAAGACTGGGTAATTTATAAAGGAAAGAGATTTCGTTGACTCACAGTTCCACAGGGTTGGGAAGGCCTCAGAAAACTTACATGACATGAAGGGGAAACACCATACATCTTCACACGATGGTAGGAAGGAGAAATGCCAACCAAAAGGGGCAAAAAGCCCCTTATAAAACCATCAGATCTTCTGAGAACTCACTATTGTGAGAACAGGATGGGGAAACTGCCCCCATGATTTAATGATCTCCACCTGGTCCCTCCCACAACAAGTGGGGATTATGGGAACTACAATTCAAGATGAGATTTGGGTGGGAACACAACCAAACCATATCACTACCTTTCTAAATCCCCCTTCATGAGACAGAAGCCCAAGGAGGCCAAGAACATGTCCATATCACTTACAATTTTATGCCAGTGCCTGGTACAGCATAGGCACTCAACTGTTTAAGTAAATTAATGAATGAAATAAGTTGGGCATATTAAAGGAAGATTATTGAACCAACATGAATTCGTAAGATAGAATTCAGAACAATAGTATTGATATTCTTGTGTTCTTGGAAGAGTTGAATGTTAAACCATCTAGATTTCCAAGTGGTGGGAGTGGGTGCTGAGGAGTAGTTATATATTCCTGTAATTGTATATTTGTAAGAGAGTTTGCCTCTAGAAAAACCTCCAAAAGTAATAGAGGTTTTCTTCAGAGCATGGATCACAAAGTGGCAGCCCAGATATGTATGTTTAGCTCACTAAATATTGGCTCCTGCAAAGTTGTAAACACTTTGATTTAGTTTCCAGCATTAAAATAAGCAGAATTCACATAAACATTTAGATTTCAAGCTTTTCTTGAAAAAAAAAATCAAGATCTGGTCATATTGTTTTCTTTTTCCTTCATCACAAGTATTAGATGGAGCTAAGTTCCTTTCTCTGTCTTTACAGGGCTTGGGTCATGCTTTCTTCAGGTCATTAGATATCCCCACCATTCCCTATTGTCTTACTAATATTGAGAACGAGGAGAAGTTTATTCTGTCAACTTATACCCATTCTTCTTCCTCACTTTTGTTTTCTGTTTTGGACAGAGGGATTTTTTTGTTTTGTTTTCTGCCTTATCTCTGGAGTGAGCGTCATTAGCTGTCATTTTCCTCCCCACAGAGCCGCCTCTTCCTCCATCTTCAGGAGCTCAGTGCCTCATCCCTTCTTCGTTTCAGCAATGCCATGTTGAAGGCCTCCTGGGCCAGGTGCTGTAGATATGACCATCTCTAAACAGATACAGAGTTTGCCATCAGAGACATTAAAATATAAAAGAGATAGAAAAAAATCAACACATGAATAATTCCAAGCTATGGTAAGAGCTGTGAAGAAAAACAGCATGCAGCAAAAAAGAAAAATATGGAGGGAAGATGGAATTAAGTTGTTCAACTGAGGCCTCTGTGAGGAGGCGATGGTTACGCTATGTGAGGGAGTTGAGGGAATGGCAGGACTGAGGTCCTGAGTGTATAGAGCTTGGCATTGTTGACAAGCTCATGAAAGGAGAAAGGTTGTACAGGAGGTAAGAACCTCTTTAGCTGTTGCAACTAAGTAACAAATGGATTTCCTGCTTATTCTGGTTTGATCTCTTCAAAGGAAACTCTTTTTAATTACTGGAACCATGTTGCCAAGGTTTATTATCTGTTTCTTGTATAAACAACTCTTATTTCCAGAAGACATTTATAGTTTGCCTGGAATAAAAATTACCCGTTGGTCACTCTGTTTATTTATGATAGCACAAAATTACTGAGAACAAGCTTATACGAACAATTTTTTAGTGCACAATTTCTCTTCTATTGGAAAGAATGTTTGACTTTTCACTCTTCACAGAACTTGGAGACAGCTTTTCCCTGCAATTGAGCTGGAATGAGCATAGTCCCAGGAGAGGCTGTGGGGTTGGCTTCCGAAGACCCTGCCTACTCCCTCTGGGTCGTGTTTCAGTCTTTCATTTTCCAGAGTGAACTTTCTTGCCATATCCTTGTGTTATTTAATATGTATTATTGCCATATGCCTGCATTATTTTTTAAATACCTTTATTTTAATTGACTCCCTTTTTATCCTATTCATTTAGTAAGGAAAATTTTATCACTATCACAAATAGAAAATTAGCATCAATTGCCATAAATAGAAATGCCAATAAAATAAATTCTTTGTTGCTTGCCAAAGGCTCTGAGCCAAATGCCTGCTTTCATTTTATTGGCAAAAGAGATTAGCATTCGTTTTAAAAGCATATTAGCACCAAACTGAGTCATTATCCTTGATGGTTATTGAAGGGATAGCAAAAGGAATACGTCTCTTTTTGAGATTCAATATTACTTAATTCTGAGATAAATGAGCCAGCCACCTAAAATCATTCCAATTGCCACTGGTAAAACACTTGCTAAATACAGGAATTTTGAATAGAAACAATTCTCTGTTCAGCTTAATTTACCAAGGAAGGGGACTGGGTCTTCCAGTGCTGTGTAGCTCCCACTAGACTCAGTACAGGGCAGAGTGCGGGACAGATACTCAGGAATTGCCTTGATGTGTGTGACCATGACTGGACCCCTGCCTCTGGCAGACAGCCACAAAAGTGTTTACTTTTATTATGAATATGATGGCATCATGAGATGGCCAAACTGCTGGAAAATATAATCATAGTGCTGGGACTATTGCCAGTCAATACCAGCACCTCTTTTGTGTTATTAGAGCATAAAAGTAGCAATGTAGCATTCTAAAGGGAAATTGACTTTGGACCTAGGTTCAAATATAGGCTTAGGAACTCACTAATTTCAGACCTTGGACTGGTTATTTTCTCTCTCTGGCTTCAGTTTTCTTGTCTGTAGCATGGGCATAATGATATTTTTCGAAGGACTGTTATCAGGATTAATGAGGTAACAGATCATATGGCTGCCATGTAGTAGGTTTCTATTTGGAACTAGTTTTAAGGACAACACACAGATAGGCTACAGTGGCTCTAAGACCTCATCTTATACAACAATTGAAAAAGAAAAAGATATATTTGGAGAGTTAGGCAAAATAAACAATTTTTATCTATGGACATTTAGAAAGAAATCTTGAGGAAAGTGTGTAGGTCTTGCAGGACAAAAATCCTGCTCGTTAGAACTAACAAAGGCCAATTTCTATTGTTGTTATTGCTGTTTTTTTGGTCTTGATGCGTCTGGATCCTTTTCTAAATTCTTCTCTCTTTTCTTTCGGGGTGGCTAGAGCTTTAATAGGGAGCATTCTTCCTTCACTGAAATAAACAGATTTTTTGTCTTTTTAACTGTAGGAATCATGTTTGTTCATAAGCTGAAGTCATTCCTTAGTTACTTGGAATTTCTGTGACAGGGTTTTTTTTTAAAATTTTTATATTTTAAGTTCTGGGATACATGTGCAGAATGTGCAGATTTGTCACATAGGTATATATGTGCCATGGTGGTTTGCTGCACCCATCAACCTGTCATCTACATTAGGTATTTCTCCTAATGCTATCCCTCCCCTATCCCCCCACCCACTGATAGGCCCCGGTGTGTGATGTTCTCCCTGTGTCCATGTGTTCTCATTGTTCAACTCCCACTTATGAGTGAGAACATGTAGTGGTTGGTTTTCTGTTCCTGTGTCAGTCTGCTGAGAATGATCATTTCCACCTTCATCCATTTCCCTGCAAAGGACATGAACTCATCCTTTTTTATGGTAGCATAGGATTCCATGGTGTACATGTGCCACATTATCTTTAGTCTATCATTGATGGGCATTTGGGTTGGTTCCAAGTCTTTGCTATTGTGAACAGTGCTGCAATAAACATACATGTGCATGTGTCTTTGTAATAGAATAACTTATAATCCTTTGGGTATATAACCAGTAATGAGATTGCTGGGTCAAATGGTATTTCTGGTTCTAGATCCTTGAGGAATCACTACACTGTCTTCCACAACGGTTGAACTAATTTACACTCCCACCGACAGTGTAAAAGTGTTCTCATTTCTCCACATCCTCTCCAATATCTATGGTCTTCTGACTTTTTAATATCACCCTTCTAACTGGCATGAGATAGCATTAACAATACTCCCTAAGTCAATGCCAGTAGAGTTTAAAATTCAATGTGGAGAATTTCATATCTCACTGTGGTTTTGATTTGCATTTCTCTAATGACCAGTGATGATCAGCTTTTTTTCATATGTTTGTTGGCCACATAAATGTCATCTTTTGAGAAGTGTCTGTTCATATCCTTTGCCCACATTTTTTTTTTTTGAGATGGAGGCTCACTCTGTTGTCCAGGATGGAGTGCAGTGGTGTGATCTCGGCTCACTGCAACCTCTGCCTTCAGGGTTCAAGCGATTCTCCTGCCTCAGCCTCCTGAGTAGCTGTATTACAGGCATGTGCCACCACGCCTGGCTACTTTTTGTATTTTTAGGAGAGACAGGGTTTCAACATATTGGTCAGGGTGGTCTTGAACTCCTGACTTTGTGATCCGCTTGCCTCGGCCTCCCAGAGTGCTGGGACTATAGGCACGAAACACCACACCTGGCCCCCTTTGCCTACTTTTTCATGGGGTTGTTTTTTTCTTGTAAATTTGTTTAAGTTCTTTGTACATTGTGGATAGCAACCCTTTGTCGATGGATAGATTGCAAAAATCTTCTCCTATTCTGTAGGTTGCCTGTTCACTCTGATGATAGTTTCTTTTGCTGTGCAGAAGCTCTTTAGTTTAATTAGATCCCATTTGTCAATTCTGGCTTTTGTTGCCATTGCTTTTGGTGTTTTAGGCATGAAACCTTTGCCCATGCCTATCTCCTGAATGGTATTGCCTAGGTTTTCCCCTAGGGTTTTTATGGTTTTGGGTCTTACGTTTAAGTCTTCAATCCACTTTGAGTTAATTTTTGTATAAGGTGTAAGGAAGGGATCCAGTTTCAGTTTTCTGCATTTGGCTAGACAGTTTTCCCGACACCATTTATTAAATAGGAAATCCTTTCCCTATTGCTTGTTTTTGTCAGGTTTGTGCGACAGGATTTTTTCTAAAGGGCACTAGTTGTATTGTATGTATTCCTTTATTCATTCATTCAACACTTATTAAAAATTGCATAGTTCTACTAGTTTTATGTATTCCTTTTTCATTTATTCATTCATTCAACAGACACTTATTAACAGACATATAAGACTAGGTGTCTGCCCTCCAGGAGTGTACAGTCTAAGATTACGTAGAATTTGTATAAGCAATTAAACAGGTATCACAGGAGCAAAGTGGTAGGTGCACTTAAGTGCTGCAAGGAAAGATTGGAGGAATCAGGGAAGAGGGCATAGGTCAATCTTGCAGATCTTGGTGGATGGGCAGAATGTCACTATATGAATATGCCGTAGAAGCAGGGCATCCCAGGGGAGGAACTTTTCTTAGTATGAACTCTTATTCAGTTTAGTCTGATTCAATCATCATTTATTGAGTGACTGCTAAGATTAGATACCTTGGGACTCAGAGATAAAAATGAGCTTCCAGATTGAAAGATATCCTAAATGTTCAGCACAGAGGATGAAAATAGACCTGTGCCTCGCCTCATCATTGTGAAATTTCAGAACACTAGGGGTGAACTTTTTAATTTTTAAAAAACCCTCAGAAATAAAATAAAGAAGATAGTGATGAACTTCTCAACATAAATTCTGTCGGCAGTAAGGCATTAGTAACATCTGCATTTATTCAGGGAAAATTATATATCTTATGGGAATTGTATATCTGGCCAAACCCTCAAATAGGAGGGTTATTTATTTATTTATTTATTTATATGGATTTAGGGGGACAATCCTAGTAGTGAAGTCTGGGCTTTCCATTACCTGAATAGTGTACATTGTACCCAGTAGGTCGTATTTCAACCCTCATCTGTCTCTCACCCCTTTGGAATCTCCAGTGTCTGTTGTTTCATTCTGTATATGTGTGTACCCATTGTTTAGTTCTCAGTTGTAAGTGAGAACATGAGGTTTTGGACTTTCTGCTTCTGAGTCCTTTCACTAAGAATAATGACACCCAGTTCTACCCATTTTGCTACAAAAGATGTAATTTCATTTTTTTGGCTGAGTAGTGTTCCATGATCTATATATCTATCTCCAGATACAGACAGATACATAGATAGATAGATAGATAGATAGCACATTTTAAAAATCCAGTCATCATCTCTTGATGGGCACTTAGGTGGATTCCATGACTTCACTATTGTAAATAGCTCTGTGATGAACATACAAGTGCATTTGATAAAATTATTTCTGTCCTTTATGGAGATGTCCTGTGTGGAAATGAACCCATTAGTGTATTGCTGGATCAAAGGGTAATTCTATTTTTAGTTCTTTGAGAAATCAAATATGGGGGTATATTTCCAGCATTTTCAGACATGCACTGTTTCTCAGAAATCTACTAAAAAATGCTCCATAAAAACAGGAAAAATACCAAGATGGCAGGAGATATGGGGTCCAGAATATTGACTCCATCTTAAGAGAGTGGTGAAGAGAATCCTTGATAATGATGAAGGGTTCTCTCACCAAAGTGCACCAGACATAAAGAGAGTCCTGTCCAGATAGGCCAGGCCAGCAGGCTCTGGAAAGTGTTCCCAGGAAGATGGCATTGATGGATTATTTAATGCATTTGAACATAATGAGAGAAGACTGGACAAATGGGTGAGAATTTAGGGATGAACTGGTGACAAATGCATAGAAAACTAAGCAAAAATACACATGACAAAGTAAGGAAAAAAAAGCAATCTTAGCAGATTATATACCTCAGAAGGGAATATACTTTGCATAGCCTAATTATGTAAATCAGCAATTCCCAACCTTTGTGGCACCAGGGACTGAGTTCATGGAAGACAATTTTTCCATGGATGGTGGCAGGCATCGGGGGAGCGGGGGATCCAGGGGTAGGGGGATGGTTTCAGGATGAAATTGTTCCACCTCAGATCATCAGGCATTAGATTTTCATAGGCACACACGACCTAGATTCCTCATCTGTGGAGTAGGAGGCAGAGCTTAGGCAGTAATGCTTGCTTACTGGACGCTCACCTCCTGCTGTGCAGCTTGGTTCCTAACAGCTCACAGACCTTTACTGTTCCATGGCCTTAGAGTTGAGGACCCCTGATGTGAACACTGAATATGTGTCTAAACAGAATTGTGATATAACTATGCAGGGACAGAAGTTACTGTGTATGGCAAGAGTGCATTGGTGGTTAAGGAGAGAGATGTTTTTAGACTACACAATACCTAAAACTAAAAACTATTAAGAAAAAGGAAAATGATATTATTTAGAGATATTGAGGCAAAATACTGAAAGCTATGAAAGTAGGAAGATTTCTTGAAGAAGCTGGAAATGGGGCAGACTGGGGAAGGCAGAAGATTGTTGTTTTTCATAATAAGCCTAGCAGAAGTAATTTCTCTAGCTAGGTGTATAAGCTTCATACAAATAAAGCACTAAGTATTTTTTAAAATACTATTTTTCTTCATGATTTATCCAGGGAGTTTAGGTCTGGGGAATGGTTGCATTTTTTAAATGGCACATGATCCAGTTAAGCATCAAATAGAAATGTATTTGATGATCTCTGCTTGACTACATTTTTTTATCAGTAATATGATCTTTATGGCCCAGTATTTAGATTAGTCTCCTCCCTTATGTGAATATGGTAAACCTGGGTATGTTCTAGATATTTAGAGTTTCTGTACTGATCTTCTTGAAAGTGATTAAACCCACCAAGAGCTTCAAGAGTTTGCACACTAACAGAAATACATTCAACCACTCAGATTGTTCTGATCTGAAAAGGCAGCAAGCAGTGGAAGCATTATAGTTCAAGGAATTCACGTAAAGCTGTAACAGTCAATGAGGGCCAGGGAAACTGCTTCCATTGCAGCTAGCACAGTGCCTAGTACTTGATAAAAGCATAATATACATTTGTTGAGTGAATGAATGAATGAAATATAGCAAATTGCTTTTTGGATAGCTGACAGGATGGTCTTCATATGACAGAGCAAACATTTGGTCACTTGCTTTCACTTATCCTTTAAATTCAGCATCACAAACATTTACATGGCCTCAAAACCCCAAGGGACACAATTAGAAATATTTTGTGCATAGATTTCCTGTTCCATTTGGAGTCAAACCTGAGACTTTAAGATTTATAACCCCACACATGCTAAATACACTTTCTAGAATTCACCTAAGATAGCAATGAATACGGCAGTAGCTTTCAAGATGCCTTTCTTTGTAAGGGCACTTCAGCTGCATGCAAATATTCCAGACAGATGCCCTAAGCTGGTTCTTGTCCCTCATCTCTGCTCGTCCAGAATGGCCCTGGTTTTATCTTTTTTTTTAAATATATAAGAGTTCCATCCAGAATCATGTCTCCAGCACTTAAAATGTTTGAAAATCACTGATGTAGGACAGAAAGCTGTTCTAGCGGAGCAGGTTTTTACTTCTTGTTGTATGTTTTCCAGAGAGATCAGAGTGGACATGGGGTTTCAACACACAGTGGACAGCATTAGAGATAAATTAAATTAGAATGTCACTGACAGGGCACGTCAACTGATATCATGTATATTAAAAAGTAAGTGATAAATTTTACACACACACATACACACAACTTGCACATGCTTGAGTAGGCATCCGACGGGTAACATGTATCTTTATTTTTCGATAAATAAATATCATTTTTATTGTAACTCATGTTTCCTTTTAAAATCAGAACCTTTGACCAAGTGTTTCCAAATAAACCCAGTCAAATTATTCCTTAGTCATTTTCATTTTAAAATCAGGCATTTTTAAGATTCTGCCCTTGTCTGTTTTCTGCCCTTGAGTAACATTTAAATTCCACAGAGGGTTCATGCAGGCATGTGTGTTGGTGTCTGTGAGTGTGAGATGTGTGAGTGTGTGGATAAGTATATGTGGATGTGTGTGCATGTGTGGTGTGTGAGCGTGTGGATGAGTGTGTGTGTGCACACGTGTGTGTGCTGGGTGTATGTAGTCAGTGGCTATTCTGTGCCTTCTGCTGGCATCAGCTGCTATTTAACTTCCTAGTCTCTGGAAATTGGTCCTTATGCCCATGGCTTCCGCTACTGCCCGGGGTCCGAACATGGGTTCCAGCTTCCTCAAATCCCCTAGTGCTGTCTCAGCCACATCCAAGGCCCCTAGGGCCTGCACACTTTCCACTGTCACTGTATCACTTGGAAGTCTGAGAGAAACTCAAAGCTGTGTCTTATGGCTTCTCATTCCTGGGCCAATTTTAATTCCTCCTTTCCCACCATGCTGTGCAGCACCTATGCAGGACTCCTGCCACACTGAATTCTCAGATGGGAACCAGCCGTTTGTTCCCTCTCCAGGTTTGTGCCCTCTCCAGAATGATCATTTGGATGAATTGAGCATCTCTTCTAACTGGCCAATGCTTGTGATTTTCTGTTTGTTGAACACTTAGAATCCTACCTTTCCTCCCAATTCACCAAATGACAGGAAGCTCAGTCACCCCCTTTCTTTAGATTTTGGTCTGATGAGGACAGAAGCTGAAGTGGCATGCTCATATTCCACAGATGCTTTTTCTTCAAAGTAACTCTTTTTCTCTAGCCCAAGCAACCTTTATCTAGTCTCTAGGATACAGCAGCCTGACTCTTCATCTATTCTCTCTCCATTCCATTGTTTATGGCACAAACCTTACGCCTGACTTCCTTTGGGGCTTGGCCTCTTGCTGCTCAAAAGAAACTGAATCTTGAATATCAATGACCTTGACTTTATAGATTTCCATCTCCGCAGTGAGGTTTAAATTTTATTTTTAGGGATTCAAAGGCTGAGCCCTGACTGCTTGTTTTCTTTTTGTGTTCTTGGCTTAAAATCCTGCATCCTCTCTGAAGCAATTCCTGCTGCTGATTGAATAGGAAAGGAGCTTGGGGAACCCTGGTTAATATCTCAGAATTTCATCCTGCTACAAACATACTCTGCAAACACAGAAGAAAGCCCCCTAATTAGAGATTGGCCATGATATCTTTTAAAGTAATATTAATGGTAGAGCAGTTTGCAATGTAATACAGGGTCATGAACAAATAATGCTTGTACCACAATAAAGTCAGGTTATATTAACAATCAGAGTATAGGATTCTTATGTGGACCAAATTAAGGGTTTTCTCAGAAAGATAATCTATGGAGTTCTCTGATTTTTTTTTTTTTTTTTTTTTTGATACTGAGAATTATTACGAAGCTGCACAGCGTGGCTCATGCTTGTAATTCCAGCACTTTAAGGAAAGTCACTATGTCATTTGGAAGTCTGAGCTTGAACTGAGGAGTTCAAGACCAGTCTGGGCAGCATAATGAGACCTTGTCTCTACGAAAAATAAAATTAGCCAGGAGTGGTGGCACATGCCTATGGTTCCAGCTACTCAGCGGGCTGAAGTGCGAGGGTTGCTGGCACCCTGGAGGTTGAGGCTGCAGTGAGCCCAGATCGTGCCACTTCACTCCAGCCTGGGTGCCAGAATAAGACTCTGCCTCAAAAGAAAAAGATTAGTTTGCAATTCCAAGCAGAACACTTCCCCCACCCCCGTTATCCCTGGCCTTACTCAGATTCGCACAAACCATGGGACGGACATTGAGTTTATTTTTGTTCACAACCCAGCATCAAAAAAAGGCAGAAAAGAGAATGCCAGGGATCTGCAAATAAGGCACAAGACTAAGGAAATTTACAAAACAAGACCTGACTGGGAACTTAAAGATTCTAGAGTAAGCCATGGCATGTTCCCAAAATAGAAGAGTGGAACTTTGAGAGATGAGATAGGATTTTTAAAAATCTATGAAGAAACGATATGAATAGGAAAAGAGAGGTAACGTTAGTCAAACAGAAACCATTTCAGATAACAGCCCATGGAGGTCTAGAGAACATTCAAAAGGGACACATTATGTTTCTGGGCAGGGAGTCCAGGTCTTTCCTTCAGGGCCAGAAGATAAGGTCGCTACACAAAGCCTTTCTTTTTCTTTCTTTCATAGCTCACTACTGTCTTGAACTCCTGGCCTTAATGCCACCCTCCCACCTCAGCCTGCATAGTAGCTGGGACCACAGGTGCACACGACCATGCCCAGCTAATTTTTATATTTTGTGTAGAGATGGAAGTTCACCATATTGCCTTTATTTTTCAATCCTCAACCAACCTCACTCTGCATGTTTTGAATTTACCATCATAAGTCTGTATATATGCTCAGTCTGGGGTCCAATGGGCAAAGTGTTTCTTTGAAAAGAAAAGGAAGAATTTCCTTTCTCCATGGGCATTGGTAAATGTTTTAATCATGGACATTAGGCTGTCAAGGAGAGGCTGCAAGAACAGCGAAACTGATAATAGTATCCACTACTCTAACACACATCCTAAGGACAGCTGGAGACACATTCCTTGAAATTTCAAAAGAGAATTTTATATGGGTTAAAAAAATATGTTTCTCTTTATTTTACATGAATTGAATAATATCCTTCAAACTTCACATATTAACTGTTTAAAACACGCTGTGGCAGACCTGTCTATAGAGAGCTACTAAATGCATATAAATGGAAATTCTTGAAATTCAGGCTCACAGTAAAGTTAAATCACCTCAGTGTGTCACAATAAGAACCTCCTGACCCAGAACCCAGACAAAGGCCTGGATGTCAGGATTATTAACTAGGAGAAGTACTACCTTTTGTGGTAGAATAAGTTATCTTTGGACAATGAAACAGCCTGAAAAGCAGGAAAGAAAGCAAGCCTGACCACTCTTGTGGATTTCTAAAGACCTATCAGATATCTCACTTGCACAAGCTGCTGACCACCATCTCATTCCTGGGAAGAAGGAGAACACCAGAGGCCATGCTTGGTCAAATGCATCCTTGTCAATGTTCTCTTACCCTTTTGATGCTTGATACAGCTTATGAACAAAGAATTCATTGGTGCCTGTAAGTTCTATTTCTTTTATTTAGAGTCTAGTGATAGTCTTCTCAAATCTGGGCCAAAAACACTGTTACCTTGGGCAAATTGCTGAATCTCTCGAAATCCCAGTTTCCCCATCTATAAAATAGACAATAACAGTTGTTTCTTTTTTTTTTTTTTTTTAGAATTTTTTTTTTTGATTTTTTTTTTTTTTAGAATAAAAAGAAAGAAAGAGAGAAAGGAAGAGGAAGAGATTTTAGAAAAAGAGAGAAAAGGAAAAAGAAAGAAACAGCAAAAGAAAGAAAAAATGAAAGAGAAAGAGGAAGAGATTTTAGAAAAAGAGAGATAAGGAGAAAGAAAGAAACTGCAAAAGAAAGAAAGAA